>QFET01009660.1:0-17857 GCA_003316355.1 Tuber calosporum | reverse complement strand
TAGCTATTCCGGGGGACCCCCATACCTCCCATAGGGATTATAGGCACCTAGAGTACCCTAGGAAGGCCAACTGATGTCAATACTAACAACTTGCCCGGGTCGGCGGTCGCCCACCCCTATATATATCCTGCGGACAGTATCTGGTGGGAAGGATGGCAGTGACGTATACGGGGTTACGCTGCCACCTTCGATTTCTCAGTTTTGTTAGGCTTTTACCAACTGTCACCCTTTCCCACCCGTCGCAAGGGGCGAACGTGGGAGCCGCAAGGGGGTGTAGGATGCGCCAAAATCACTCCAACCACCCTGGAGTACTTATAGTAGGATTTCGCGTTTCGCGTAACGTTAGGGGAGGGTAACTTGAGATCAACGATTTCACCCGCGATCCCCAAGGTAGGGTAACTCGGCCCTCTCACGGTGCAAATCGCTGCGGAAGTCTGTGTAACGCCCCTTTGCGTCACCAGAAGGTTCCGCGTAACTGACCTATGTGTTACACACGATTCCACGAGCTACAAACACCTGGTTACACGAATGTAGCACACCCGGCGGTGTCTACACTGCTTACCATGTTTTCCTACGGCCTCCCAGTTACCCTGCCTAAGTGGTTACCCAGCCTAACTGAGGAGTTGGGTTACCCTATCTAAAGGGTTACCCTGCCTAACCATGCTTCCGGGTTACCCTACCAAGAGGGTTACCCTGCCTGACTGTAGCTCTGGGTTACCCTGTCTAGCGGGGTTACCCTACCTAAGTGGGCACCAAGGTTACCCGGCCTTGCTGGGTTACCCTATCTTACTAGGTACCTAAGTACCCTTTCTTCATGAAAGGTACTCAGGGTTTGTATGTCACTTTGCAGGTGTCTGGTACCGTTCCTGTCCACGTCCTAGTAGGACCACTGCATGGGCTGAGGTTCGTTAAGCTATACCAACCGATCATGGGGTCGTTACACTTGCCCTTTGGTTCGTATTGTTGCTCTTTCGCTAGCATACAGGTCGTGTCCTGCCGCCCTTAATGAGCCTCTCGTAGGCCTCGTTGCCTCGTTAGTCAATCTTTTGACTAGGATCTGTTTATCCGTTTTTGCCTGAACCGTTGAGAACTTCATATCTAGGTTCTCCTCCAGGGCTTCCGCTTCTGGGACTGTAAAGCCCCTCAGTGAGTATTTTAAACACCAGGTCGTGCATCTCTCACTATCAAACGTGATGGTCCCCTTTCCCCAATCAATTGAGGCGCTATGTTCTCTCAACAATGGCATTCCGAGAACTGCTTCGTGGTTTTGTAAATTTGCCACTTGGAAGGTAATCATTTCCCTATGGCTACTGATGTCCATAGGTACTGTCGTCGTATGGATTCCCTGACGCATCGCGCTGAGTTTGCCGTCCGCTAGGTAAATCTCTCCTTGTTGTTTGGCCTTTGCTATAGGCAGGCCGTACTTTTCGCATACCTCTAGATCAATAAAGTCCTCAGTCGCTCCTGAGTCGATTATTCCGTTGATGCTGATAATCTTTTTCCTGCCATGTAGTCGCATTTTTACCATGATATGGTCATTTTAGTGTTCCTGTGATTCAGTGTTATTTAGTGCCGCGTAGAAGTTTCCTATCTTGATGGGTTTCTTTTTCCCCATGTCCCTCAGACTATAGCTTACTGGGGACCGTCGTCTTTTTCCTCTACGTTCTTTTCTCTTTCGAGATCAATTTTGCGGATTGCTGTTGTAACGACCCCTAGATCAGTTGGTATAGCTTACCGAACCTCAGCACAGTCAGTGGTCCTACTAGGACGTGTTCAGAAATGGTACCAGACACCTGCAAAGAGACATAGCAACCATAAGTAGCTTTCATGGAGAGAGGGTACTTAGGTACCTAGTTAGATAGGGTAACCCAGCTAGGCCGGGTAACCTTGGTGCACACTTAGGTAGGGTAACGCCGCTAGACAGGGTAACCCGGAGCTACAGTCAAGCAGGGTAACCCTCTTGAGTAGGGTAACCCGGAAGCAAGGTTAGGCAGGGTAACCTTTTAGATAGGGTAACTCATCTCCTCAGTTAGGCAGGGTAACCACTTAGGCAGGATAACTGGGAAGCCTTAGGAAAACATAGTAAGTAGTGTAGACGCCGCAGGGCGTGCTACATTCGGTAACCAGGTGTTTCTAGCTCGTGGAATCACGTGTAACAAATAAGTCAGTTACGCGCAACCTTCAGGTGACGAAAAGGGGCGTTACACAGACTTCCGCAGCGATTTGCACAATGAGTGGGCCCAGTTACCCTACCTTGGGGATAGCGGGTGAAATCGTGGACCTCAAGTTGCCCCCACTAACGTTACACGAAACGTGAAATCCTACTACAAGTACCCCAGGGTGTTTGGAATCATTTTGGCGTGTCCAAAACCCCCTTGCGGCTCCCACGTTCGCCCCTTGCGACGGGAGGGAAAGGGTGATAGTTGGTAAAAGCCTAACAAAACTGAGAAATCAAAGGTGGTAGCGTAACCCCGTATACGTCACCGCTGTCCTTCGGACCAGATGCTTTCCGCAGGATATAGATAGGGGTGGGCGACGGCCGACCCGGGCAGGTAGTTAGTATTGACATCAGATGGCCTTGCGAGGGGACTCTAGATGCCTATAATCCCTATGGGAGGTATGGGGGTCCCACGGAATAGCTATCTGAGAGTCGGGGATAAACGGAAGTATGTCCACATAAAACTCTACCAACTACACAATGAGAGCCCAGGCGCTATACCATTACTGAGGGACGTTACAGGACTATAAGAGGCATTCAGTCTTATCATGGGTAAGGTGATCCCTGAACGGTTGGCTATCGGTTGCGCCTATTTAGCCAACTCAGTAAGGACACTTACCAGGGGAGCTACGCAGTCACAAGAAAAGCTGCCGATAGGCAAAGTAGACACAGTTGACTGCAGTGCTTGCATAGACGGAAAAGCCATAGGGCTACTGAGTCTCATACCTAGGTTTGGGTCCAAAGTCGGATTGTCTGTTGGCCATTGACAAGACGGCGATGGGAAAGGTTTTTCTTTCCTGAAGACATAATCAAAAAGCATTGTGGAAAATATTTAAGATTGAGCGGACTCAACTTATCCGAGTGATCCACAGGCCCTGAAGTTAATTCCGGAAGGGTCATGTGTCAGATGATCTCTGAGTGGAGAAGGGAGGTCTCTTAACGGTCGTAGTAGGGATGTGTGTCGTTGGCTTTATAATTATACTTAAGTAAACGTGAACGGCATTCTACTCTGATAACCAACGATCCTCTCGAGAAGACTTGAATTGAGTGAGGCTCTGGCTTAACGATATTATGTTTTATCATTTGATTCAATTATTTTATCTTTACCTTCTGTGAACTTTGCGTAGAGTCTTTTGGTGCTGTCGCAACCTGAGGATCCATCTCCCAATAGGGTGCCCCCGTTACAGCTGTTCTTTGTTTCCATCGTGGATTCTGAACCCTACTGACTGTCCTCGCCGGGTATTCTTTCTCATCTTTCAGGTTGGTGCAGTTTCTCATCATGTGTCCTGGCTTCGCACATGCCATACAGTGATTGTTGTTTCTCCTCCTCCAATATTCGGTCTTTGATATGTTAAGAGCTTGTCTTCGCCTTGTCGCATCTAGGTCCATTGGATCTCCTTGTGACTGCTATAGACGTTGGGTCTTGAATGTGCCGTCGTAGTTTTGTGCGTTGTCGTATGTTTTGGTCTTTGACCTTCCTTGAACATGTTTGATAACATCCAAGCGGTTTTCCTGATTAATGGCCCATACCGCCATTTCCTTATTCGTTGTGAAGTCTTGAGCCCTCATTTCCCTGGCGTTCTGAATTTCTTCTTGTAAGCCACTTAGGAAGGCCCTTCCCAAGGTTGCCTCGTCGAATTCTGCCTCTGTTGCCATTTGTCGTAACTCGTTCCAGAAGTCAGTCACATTCCAGCTCCCTTGCTTGATTTTCTCGCTTTTATTTCTTGCCGTTTCCCTAGCATCCACGTCGCCGAATTGGATGAGTAGAGTGGCTTGAAATTCTGCCCATTTATTCCATGTGGCTGGGGTCTTTCCTTCCACATATGGAGTAATCCATTTGCCTGCCGATTTCCTCATTATAGATTTGGCAAAGTCCAATTTTAATTCGTCTTCATTTTCTCCCCATCCTAGTGCCATGTAGTACATTGCAAGATGGACTAGCCATGCTCGCAGTTTGATAAGGTCTCCAGTGAATGTAAACGGGGTTTTGATTTTTTGCCTTTATACCGTCTGTTCCTGTCGATTTTCCTGAACCGTTGTGATCAACTCTGGGAGTTGTTCTCTCGTGAGAGTGATCGTATCCGCTGGTCACGCTACCCCCGACATTCTGTGTATTAGAGATGCTCCTGAGCTTACTGACCCTGATCTTGATCTTACTTCCGGGGTGACTGGACTTGGAGGTCTTGAGGATCCTTCCCGCGATATATCGCTTAAGGCAAGTCCAACTTCTGCTTGTAATCCTAGGAAAGTCTGTGGATCGTTGAAGTCTGGTACTTCTGTATCTGTAGGTGAATCCGTTTTGTATTCGTAAAGTTTCGCAAAGGATGCAACCAAATGTTACGAACCTATACCTAGTCTGCCGGACAAGGCACACTATCTTTTTCAACTGCAACAGGTAACGATATGTACCACTTGTCTTACCGCTCTTGAGGTCACGTAGCCTTATGTCAACTAGGGAATGCAGATTCCTTTTACTCCTAGCCCGTGAGACTGCTCCTTAGCAATAAGTTTGTTGAATCACCTTTCGGTCGGTGATATAAACGGATGGTCGTAATAAGATGTAACGGGGGCACCCTATAGGAAGATGGATCCTAAGGTTGCGACCGTACCAAAAGACTCAACGCAAAGTTCACTAAAGGTAAAAATAAAATAATTGAATTAAATGATAAAACTTAATATCGTTAAGCCAGAGCTTCACTCAATTCGAGTCTTCTCGAGAGGATAGTTGGTTATCAGAGTAGAGTGCCGTTCGCGTTTACCTAGGTAGAATTATAAAGCCAACGACACCCATCCCTACTCCGACCGTTAAGAGAGCTCCCTTCTCCACTCAGGGATCATCTGACACATGGCCCTTCCAGAATTAACTTCAGGGCCTGTGGATCGCTAGGATAAGTTGTGTCCGTTCAATCATGAAGGTTTCCTGCAATGCATTTTGATTATGCCTGCAGGAGAGAAAAACCTTTCCGATCGCCGTCTTGTCAATGGCCAACTGACAATCCTACTTTGAACACAAACATAGGTATGAGACTCAGTAGCCCTTTGGCTTTTTCCGTCTATGCAAGCACTGCAGTCAACTGTGTCTACTTGGCCTATCGGCAGCTTTTCTTGTGACTGCGTAGCTCCCACGGTAAGTGTCTTTACTGAGTTGGCTAAATAGGCGCTACCTGTCGCCAACCGTTCCGGGATAACCTTAGCCGTGATAAGACTGAATGCCTCTTAGACTCCTGTAACGTCCCTCAGTAATGGTATAGCGCCTGGGCTATCGTTGTATAAGTAGTAGAGTTTTATCTAGACAAACTTCCGTTTATCCCCGACTCTCAGATAGCTATTCCGGGGAACCCCATACCTCCCATAGGGATTATAGGCACATAGAGTACCCTCGGAAGGCCATCTGATGTCAATACTCACAACTTGCCCTGGTCGGCTGTCGCCCACAGCAATATATATCCTGCGGACAGCATCTGGCCGGAAGGACGGCAGTGACGTATACGTGGTTACGCTGCCACCTTCGATTTCTCAGTTTTGTTAGGCTTTGACCAACTGTCACCCTTTCCGACCAGTCACAAGGGGCGAACGTGGGAACCGCAAGGGGGTGTTGGGCGCGCCAAAATCACTCCTACCACCCTGGGGTAATTGTAGTAGGATTTCGCGTTTCGCGTAACGTTAGGGGAGGGTAACTTGAGATCCACGATTTCACCCGCGATCCCCAAGGTAAGCTAACTGGGCCCAATCATGGTGCAAATCTCTGCGGAATTCAGTGTAACGCCCCTTTGCGTCACCAGAAGGTTCCGCGTAACTGACCTATTTGTTACACTTGATTCCACGAGCTAGAAACACCTGGTTACACGAATGTAGCACACCTGGAGGCGACTACACTGCTTACCATGTTTTCTTAAGGCACCCTGTTACCCTGCCTAAGTGGTTACCCTGCCTAACTGGGGAGATGGGTTACCCTATCAAAAGGGTTACCCTGCCTAACCATGCTTCCGGGTTACCCCACCAAGAGGGTTACCCTGCCTGACTCTAGCTCCGGGTTACCCTGTCTAGCCGGGTTACCCTACCTAAGTGTGCACTAAGGTTACCCGGCCTTGCTGGGTTACCCTATCTAGATAGGTACCTAAGTACCCTTTCTTCCTGAAAGGTACTTATGATTGCTATGTCACTTTGCAGGTGTCTAGTACCGTTCCTGTCCACGTCCTAGTAGGACCACTGGCTGGGCTGAGGTTCGGTAAGCTATACCAACTGATTTAGGGGTCGTTAAACTACTCCCCTCTTCCATAAGTCTGTCTGCTGACTTGGTTTTCTTGTATGGGCTGATTTTTTCCCACTTATCCCCATTTCAGGTACATTTATACACGGTGATCCCTTGGCTTAGCAGGATACCGGTCATGAAAACGCAGCAATGCCTCGCCTGCGGTTCCTTTAAACATCTCGAACGGCTCCCATGAATTTTCTTCACTGCCATACCCTTCCCACGATACCAAGTATTGTACAAACCGGTGTGGGAATTTTGCTTTCATACTTCCATACCACCGGCTATCTACTATGGCTCTTACTATATAGCTGGGCTCCGAATCAACGATGTCGGGTTCTGGTATGGCTTTAGGAGGTCTGCCTACCAGATCCTCGCGGTAAGGTTCCAGAAGTCCCACATTGAAGACCGGATGGATTGTCCACCTTGCAGGTAGCTGTAGCTCATAAGCCCGTGTCCCTAGTCTCCTCTTAACTACAAAAGGTTCAAAGCTCTTGTATTCTAGTTACTCCATAGGTCGCTTAGTGCGAATGTTTCGTCGGTCGAACATAACACGGTCTGCCTTCTTAGCTCTGCCCTGGACTACATCCTCCAGGGTGACATACTCCGGTGATGGAAGACGCTTCTGGTCATGCCATTTCCGCTGTCGTTACCGGGCCCTTTGTAGTGTCTCTCGAATGTCTTGCCATGTACCCTCTCAATCTTTGACGACAGGTTCACTGTTTGGGTATATACTTTGATGTTCAGACACGGCCCCGGACCAATTAGTCCGTGGCACAAACCCGTAGTTCGCCCCGAAGGGTGACACCTTCGACGACTCGGATACTGACGTATTGTATGCGTGCTCCGCTAAGGGTAGCAGTGCTGCCCAATCGTCTTGCTGGTAGGAACAGTAACTTCTTAGATACTGTTCCAAGGTTTGATTAAATCTCTCAGTTTGCCCATCTGTTTCCGGATGGAAGGCCGTAGATACATTGAGTTTGACTTGTAGTAGATACTAGAGACTCATCCAAAACTTGGATGTGAAATGGGTATCGCGATCAGAAATGATCGTTTCTGGGAGCCCATGCAATCGCCAAATCTCCTTCAGAAATATGAGAGCAAGTTCCTTTATGGGCACCTCAGTTGCTAAAGGGATAAAGTGAGCCATCTTGGAGATTCTATCCACTATGACCCAAATCTTTGTATATCCCTCTGAGTTTGGTAATGCCACAATGAAGTCCATGGAAATAGCATTCCATGGTCTCATCGGAACTTGAATAGGCTCAAGCAAGCAAAACTTCTTTTGCCGGATCATTTTGCTTCTTTGGCATACCTCACAGGTCCGAACCTATTCAGTGATGTTTTCCTCCATTCTCAGCCAATAGATGTTTGCCTTAATTCGTGCTATTGTCTTGTATGTTCCAAAGTGTCCAGCGATGCGTGAATCATGTTCTCCTTCCATGATTGTTCTCTTAAGCCCCTCGTCTTACGGAACATACCAACGATTCTTGTAGGTGAGCAAGTCCTTTTCCACATCGAAATGGGCATCTACAGTGTTGGTTTTGTTAACCACTGCCTTGAGTACTACCAGGTACGCCTAATCAAATTCTGCAGCAGCACGCAAGGCTGTCAGAAATCCAAACTACTGGCGAAACCCTTGACAAGTAAGCAGCATCTGTGGGCGCAGGAGGTCTCGTTCCAGCTGTATGTGCCACTGCCCAGGCCAGAAAAATGTTTGTGATAGAGGATCACTCCCCCCTTCCGGGCGGTACTCCCTACGCCGGAATAACGCATCTGCCTTTTGATTAAGCTGGCCTTCTCGGTATACCACCTTGTAGTTAAACGGCTGTAGGAATTCAGCCCCGCGATGTTGCCTTCAGTTTAGGACCTTGGTGCTATTGAAGTACTCCAGAATCTTGTGGTCTGTATATACCACAATCTGGTCCTCAACCGAGCGCAATAGATGATCCCATTCCTTGAATGCTGCGATGATCGCCATCATCTCTTTATCGTGAACTCGTAGTTCACCTCCGCAGGCAGGAACTTCCTACTGTGATAGGCCACTGGGTGCCATTTCTGGTCATCACATAATTGGGATAGCACAGCACCCAATGCGAAAGCACTAGCGTCTGTCTCCAACTTAGTGGGACAAGAGCCATCAAATTGTGTCAAAATGGGACCAGTGGTGATAAACTCCTTTAGATGTTCAAATGACCACTCACAAGCGGGCGACCAGTCCCACTTTACATCCTACTTGGTCAGATCCGTCAGAGGTTTTGCCACTTTACTGAACCCGTGGATGAATCGACGATAGAAGTTCGCAAAGCCCATGAAGCATTTAAGGTCAGTTACATTCTGAGGAGTCTTCTAAGCCTTGATCACCTCTACCTTACGAGTCCTCATAGATATCCCATCCTCAGATATCTTATACCCTAGGAATTCAACTTCCCTTTGGTGGACGGTGGACTTCTTTATGCTAACGCAAAGACCTCCCTTGCGCAGTGTCTCCATTACTTGATATACAAACGAAACATGTTCTTCGATCGTCTTTGAGTATATCAAGATGTCATCCACAGAGGCGATGACTCCAGCATCAAGCATATCCCTGAATACGCTATTAATTATAATCTGGAAAGTAGATGGTGCGTTGCATAGCCCAAACGGCATTACCGTATATTCGTACAGGCCATAACGACTCTTAGAGGCGGTTTTCCATTCTTCACCCGGTGCCATCCGGTTGAGATAGTAGCCATTTTTCGGGTCCAGCTTAGTGAACACCGTGGCTTTCCCGAGCCTGTCTCGTAGCTCGTTCATCAAAGGCAAAGGATAGTAGTTCTTAATAGTTATCTTATTAAGCCCTCGATAGTCGATACATAACCGAAGCGTTCCGTCTGGCTTCGGCACAAAGAGGATAGGGGTTCCGGCGGACGACGTAGAACGCCGGATCTTCCCTTGTTCCTCCATTTCCCGGATGTAGTCATACAGTACATCTAATTCTCGCTTAGAGAGGGGGTATATGGGCCCCGATGGCGGTTTGACCCCAGGCTCCATTTCAATCCTGTGATCAAACTCAGTATGCCGGGGAAGGGAAGTTATATTTTCTTGACTGAAAATATCTGCATAATCCCTATATTCTGGTAGTAGGCTGACGCTAATGTCCTTGCCATCTTCTCCAGTATATATTGCCATACCCAAAAGGTATACCTGACTACTATCCTCGGCTAGGAGTTCTTCATCGGTCATGAACTCCATTCGTCGCCTAGCCACAAGACAGTTTGTCTTACAGTATTCTGAACGCCACTTCAGAATACCCGTTTCCCAGTCAATATCGGGATTGTGGTCCTTCAACCACGACATCGGAAGATAGCCGTCTACTTTGGTGTCCGGCATATCCTCAAGTTCGTACCTTATATCATTCACATGGTCGCCTATCTTCATTCTCACCGTCGTGGTGTAATGTGCCCCGGACCCTGGAATCTGGTTGCCACAGGCATCAGAGATTGGTGTCGGATGTTTCCGACGGATACATGGTAATTGGGCTTTCTTAACCCAGGTGCTACTTAGTACGGCACCCGTAGCACCACTGTCCAACTGAAGTAAGGCTTCCTTACTATTTCTATGCTTCTTGAAATTCCAGTCCAAGCGGACTTTTACCTGTATTGACCTAGTGTGGTGCGGCGGGCCAACTAGCCTCGGCCACTTAGCGGGTCTTTCTTCGCTAACAGGGTTTGTTCGCTTAAGTGTCATAATGTATCTCTCGTTATATAATAAAGTTTGGGTGTTTACTATCACGCCTGCGAGATTTCAGGTATTTAACCCTCCTCAGGTAAACTTGTAAATAAGTTCAATTGCTTAATCAAGTCCTGCCTGATTGATATAAATAAGTGAAACAAAACCAATGAAACCAGACCATCTCCATCGGTCTTCCCCAAGGGAAGCAAACAACAAAGTAAAGAAGGAATAAAACCCTCGTAAAACCTTAACAAAAGAAAACCCGTATTCCCACCCCACCTGACAGTGGTAGATCAGCCTTGTTCTTTTGTAAGGATGAGGGGACACCCCTAGTCCAATTTCCCTTTCCTTCTACCCTTTTCCTCCGCGCCTTAATGCAAAGAGTGGTAGTCAGCTTTCTGGTTTCTCAGATACTGCCTAAAGGGCTTACCTAATTAATGCCATCGGTATCAACCTCCAAAATCGGAGTGGAGCCTCGGACCTCGGTAACCCTTTTGACCACAGGGGGTGGAGCTTGAATGTGAAGGTGTTTAGATACCGTAGGTGCTAAATGCTCAGCCTCAGAAGCAGACCGCTTGGGTGAGGGTTTGATTGATTGCACTACGGGTTCGGGAGCAGAACACTGTTTCCAAAAGTGACTCTCGGTTCCACACCGCGAACATTGTTTTAACCGACGTCGTTTGTCAATCAGAGTAGTCACAATATTCCGATGTTTGATTTCATAGTCTGATTTTTTAACCCGGGAGGGGCTGGCCGTGCTCGTTTGAGGCCGGGGATTTCAGTTCCCAGGGCCTCGCTCCTTGATTTGTTGTCACTTAGAGACCGCGCACCTGTCATCTCCTCGTTCGTGGGTGGTTGTCTTTTCTTTAACAACAGTTCTGTTGAAGGATGCAACGTCTTCCAGCTGATGGCCGGTGTTGCGAAGCCGGTTTAGGTAATCGATGTATGCTTGCCGGTGTGGAGTTTTGAGTCCCCAAGCATTTCGCATTTCAGCGGTCATGCCAATGCGGGCCTTGTCCTTCCCTATTACCGCGTCATAATGCAACTTACTGGCTAAGCGAATCAGCTCATCGACAAATTGGTCCATCTTTCCTGGCTTCATAGCCAAACCATTCCACTCTCGAAGAGCACGATCCCGATCTGAGTGACCGCAGAAACAGGACTCTAGGCGTTTTCGGAAGCCTCCCCTAGTGCGCAAATCATTGCTTGGGTTAAAGGTCACTCCTGCCCGTTGAGCGGCATCCTGGCTAATGTGCACATGGATGCTGTTGTACCATTTCTTTGCAGCCCCTTCAAGAAGCGCGATGATCAGGCTGACTTTATCCATATCAGACCGCTTACAGTGTGGATAGTAGTCGAACCTAATCTCCGCATCCTGGATGAATCGCTGTTTGTCAAGTTGGTCTCCATTGAACCCCTTGATCCCCAACTTCGCGGGTTTCTTCTGCCGAGTATGGGATTTCTTGTTGGATCTTCGGAGAAAGTCCGTCAAGGCTTGACACTGCTCATCATACTGTGGCTTCTTAGCCTCATTCCAGCGTGACTTGCGTCGGCCCAGAAATCTGCTGAGATCGGGGAGGGAGGAGGAGGATTCGTCGCTACTGCTCGAGGAGTCGGAATCACACGGTTCTCCTGCTTCGCCGACGTTTCCACCACCTGGTGGTTTACAACCACCATCTCCACCAGTGTTTCCACAGCTGAGTCCCAATGGTTCCTCATATCCGCTAAAGCGGTCCTCCGAGCTTTCGTGACTGGCCTCAGGGAGAGAAGCTTCCTGAGGCGAAAACAGTCTTGTGGGAGGTGCGGGGGATGGAGGACCTTTAGCAGCAAGGACCTTATCCACTCCCCTCTGAATTAACTGTAGGAAGTGGGGACAAGCTCCAACATCCGTATGGTGTTCCGAACAACAAAAACGACAATGGGTCTTTTTCAACTTCGGACCTTTTGGATTTTGCATTATCGGTTCACCGGTCCCTTTCCTACTTGGCGGGCTATGGTGAAATGCGATATTCCCATCAGGTCTTCCCTCGATTCTATAAGTAGGAGAACAAAAAGCCGTAGCCAACTGCGCTTCTACCCCTGGAAACCCAGTCCTCCTGGCGCTGCCCGTGGGTTTGGCTGGAGCTGGCGGTGCTGTCGGGAGGACAAGCGGTGCCGGATTATGTGGTTTGACTGGCAAAGGAGTTGCCTCAGCCACCGCATATGGTCGCTCAGCTTCTAAATTTATAGTTGGCGTTGATGGCTCAGCTGGAAGGGCTGTGACGGCGGTCTTTGTTTTAGGTTTTACGGGTCTCTTGTCCTTTGTTACCCCTGCGAGGCGTGAAGACATCCGCACCGTGCCTGAGCCAGAAGGGCACTGAGATCGGCTGGCTAGGCGGGCTTCAACAGCGAGGGCAAAAGGTTATACCCGCATTGTTCCTGGAGTGAGGCCAAGTCCCAAAGCTTCCCGGGCATGTCGCGTTAAAAGCTCATGCCCTGTGACATTTGCCATGACTTCCGCAAAGTGCGGTGTAAAACTGATCCGTCCTGTGCGGACAAGGGGAAGCGGTGGGGCTTGCTCCATAATCACATCATTTTCGGAATCAATGCTGATTCCTTGACTCACAGCCCACTCGAGGGCCTTTAAGAGACCCTTCAGTGCTGTGCTCTCATGACCTGCTGGCGATAGGTATCTTGCACCTTCTTTACCCAGTCAGTGGCCATGTTGACCATTTTCTCTTGAAAATAGGTCTGCTTTGCCTCCACAAAGCATTCGTGTTGGGACTGTGCTTCCACGAACCTACGGCCTACTTCATGTAGGATGTAATTCTCAGAGACTTCGTGGGTAAAACGTTCAAAAGTAACCCTAGCAGGGACCGCCTCAGGTACCATCACGGAGGGATTGTGGGTGATGGCTTCCATGAGTGCCCTAGGATGGGGGACCACCATGGTCTGACATTCCTCAGGCACCTCAATGGGTGCCGATTCAATCAACTTCTTAACCGCCTCCCAACCCAGGCCCCTTAGGTCTGCGATAACATCGTAGTCCAATTGGGGACCCGGTGTGGGACGGACGGTACTCCGTTGTGCACGCGTAAGAGACATTTCAGACATAATACTATCCACCCTGGGCTACATGTTCCCGACAAGGTTACCAGCACTGGTAAATGTCAGAAACGGGTCTCGAGGAGAAACAATTCTCAGGAGAGAGTTAAGCGAAGAGCTTAACGATATATTGTAACGGGGGCACCCTATAGGAAGATGGATCCTAAGATTGCGACCGTACCAAAAGACTCAACGCAAAGTTCACAGAAGATAAAGATAAAATAATTGAATCAAATGATAAAACTTAATATCGTTAAGCCAGAGCTTCACTCAATTCGAGTCTTCTCGAGAGGATAGTTGGTTATCAGAGTAGAGCGCCGTTCGCGTTTACTTAAGTAGAATTATAAAGCCAACGACACCCATCCCTACTCCTACCGTTAAGAGAGCTCCCTTCTCCACTCAGGGATCATCTGACACATGGCCCTTCCGGAATTAACTTCAGGGCCTGTGGTTCGCTTGGATAAGTTGAGTCCGTTCAATCATAAAGGTTTTCGGCAATGCATTTTGATTATGCCGGCAGGAGAGAAAAACCTTTACGATCGCCGTCTTGCCAATGGCCAACTGACAATCCGACATTGGACCCAAACCTAGGTATGAGACTCAGTAGCACTATGGCTTTTTCCGTCTATGCAAGCACTGCAGTCAACTGTGTCTACTTGACCTATCGGCAGCTTTTCTTGTGACGGCGTAGTTCCCCCGGTAAGTGTCTTTACTGAGTTGGCTAAATAGGCGCTACCTATAGCCAACCGTTCAGGGATCACCTTAGCCGTGATAAGACTGAATGCCTTTTAGAGTGGTGTAACGTCCCTCCCTAATGGTATAGCGCCTGGGCTATCGTTGTATAAGTAGTAGATCTTTATCCAGACAAACCTCCGTTTATCCTTAACTCTCAGTTAGCTATTCCGGGGGACACCCATACCTCCCATAGGAATTATAGGCACATAGAGTACCCTCTGAAGGCCATCTGATGTCAATACTAACAACGTGCCCGGGTCGGCTGTCGCCCACCCCTATATATATCCTGCGGACAGCATCTGGCCGGAAGGACGGCAGTGACGTATACGTGGTTACGCTGCCACCTTCGATTTCTCAGTTTTGTTAGGCTTTTACCAAATGTCACCATTTCCCACCCGTCGCAAGGGGCGAACGTGGGAGCCGCAAGGTTGTGTGAGGCGCGCCAAAATCACTCCTACCACACTGGGGTACTTGTAGTAGGATTTAGCGTTTTGCGGAACGTTAGGGGAGGGTAACTTGAGATCCACGATTTCACCTGCGATCACCAAGGTAGGGTAACTGGGCCCTATCATGGTGCAAATCTATGCGGAAGTCTGTGTAAGGCCCCTTTGAGTCACCAGATGGTTCCGCGTAACTGACCTATTTGTTACATACGATTCCACGAGCTAGAAACACCTGGTTACAAGAATGTAGCACACCTGGCGGCGTCTACACTGCTTACCATGTTTTCCTAGGGCACCCTGTTACCCTGCCTAAGTGGTTACCCTGCCTAACTGAGGAAATGGGTTACCCTATCTAAAGGGTTACCCTGCTTAACCATGCCTCCGGGTTACCCTACCAAGAGGCTTACCCTGCCTGAATATAGCTCTGGGTTACCCTGTCTAGCGGCGTTACCATACCTAAGTGTGCACTAAGGTTACCCGGCCTTGCTGGGTTACCCTATCTAACTAGGTACCTAAGTACCCTTTCTTCATGAAAGGTACTTATGGTTGCTATGTCACTTTGGAGGTGTCTGGTACCGTTCCTGTCCACGTCCTAGTAGGACCACTGGCTGGGCTGAGGTTCGGTAAGCTATACCAACTGATCTAGGGGTCGTTACATAAGAGTAGAGTATAGATTGAACTAATAAGTAAAATATAACATAGGAAGTAACTTAGGTGGTTCCGAGAAGAGCTAGCTATCTGTGTCCGTGACCCTCCTTATATAGGTGCTCTTCCCACAACCCTAACCCTGTTGACTTTACTATGAGTCACCTCCTTACTATGACTGCCGTGTGAGTCATAGTATAACAAACATCCTATGACTTACAATCCAAGTCATAGTATCCAATCCCCATAGTATCCTATTTCCATAAAGGTCACGTGAGCTAATCGCGTTACATGCGTGAACCCCCTGACTCATACTTGTAGTCAGGTGCGAAAGTCAAAATATCATATGACCTCACAATCGTGAGTCATGAAACCATAAACATAAATCAAATCAAACATCATAATCATAAATCATCTCACCAATCGTGAGTCATGTGAAATATTCCATATTAGCTAATTCACGATTTGTGACAGTCAGGAAACCATAAACATAAATCAAATCAAACATCATAATCATAAATGATCTCACAAACCGTGAGTCATGTGAAATATTCCATATTGCTAAGTCACGATTTGTGACAATAGCTCCTCTCGCCCCTTAGCTTGAGCCCTATCAAGCTATTCACCAAGTTTCATGACTTGGTTCCCAAGTCTTCTTGCATCGCGACGGAACTTCTGTAAAATTTGTTCCATTGTGCATAACTGTTTCCTGACCATCTCCAATGTCAGGTCTGCCACCTCGATGGTTCGTTTTTGGTGCGCAATGATGGCCTGTTGCGCTTCAAGGGTCTCCAGTTGGAGGCTGATCGTTCCTTGGGCCTCATCTAGTTGTATCTCCAAACCCGAAATTTTTCTTTGGAGGCAATCAATATCGGCCTGCGTGTGTTGGCTTTCTGTATCATTGTTTCAGGTTTCCTCGCCCCTCTCCAACCTTCCCCTCCTGGCTTTCGTGCGCTGAGCATCCTTCCTGCTCAGTTCTTCTCTTTTACCCCACGCCTTAGGGTAGTATCCCGCCCGGATCTTCGCATCCCTGTGGGCTTGACAATTATTTCGGTAGCACTCCTCCCATCTTGTTTCTACATGTGGCTGTTTTGGCCAGTAACTGACCCCTTCCTTGTCCCCTCTATGGACGTTGCAATGTTCGTCATAATATGCCGTACAGCTCATCGCGTTGTGTTCAGATACCTTTTGCCGATCCTCTACCGGTGCATATCATGGGTTAGTGTTACCATCCTATGTGGTAAGCTGATTCTGCAACATGTAACTACTTCTCTTTGGGGTGGATGAATATGACCGGGCCGTTGTTGTAGTCCGGTATGGGGCGTGGCGCTAATCTCAGCCACTAGGGTAGGAGTACTATTGCAACCAGTAGTACTAGGCGGAGTTCCACTATTGCCCTTAGGACTATGCCTACGTGTCTTGATAGCCGAACCCTATGGTTCCTATCGCACAACGCCAATAGGGAATGAAACGGTAAAGAGGTAAAGTAATTGTATAGGAAAGAACTTAGATGGTTGCGTGAAGAGTCCTAACTACAGGTCGCTTAGAGGTCCTTATATAGGCACTCTTCCCTCAACCCTAACCCTGTTGACTCATACCTGTGAGTCACACGACCTCTATGACTCATAGTGAGTCATAGTATGAAATCCATCAGCTGACTCCTCTGAGTCAACTGCGCCGTGTGCTAACTAATCATAACTCATATAATAAGTCATGTGCCCTAAAGTGGTCACATGTGCCTAACCCATGACTCATAGTGTGAGTCATGTGCGAAAATCATTACATCATCTGAATCACCAATGTGAGTCATGCGCACGATCAACCATTCACAACATAACAATGATTGCACAAGTGTGCAACATGTGAAAACCCATGACTTCCCATGAGTCATAGTGCGAAATATAACAACCTTGTGACTCATAACTATGAGTCATGCGAAATTCTGCCTTGCTTAGTCACCAATCGTGACATTAGCTCCCCTCTCCCTTAAGCGTGAGTACTTTCTGGCTTAACGTCCCATATTCGTCAGGCGTTGTCCAAACCTGTGCAGTTTCTTTTTCAATTTCCGAACTTGATGTTCGGCCGACTGGTAGTTCCTCCGGACCTCCTTTTAGGTGGTGTGTGCCGCCCTAATATTCCGGTCCAGGTCATTAATCATTCTCTGATATGTCCGCATCTCATTCCTTTGGGCCTCAATTGTGACTTCGGCAGTGCCAAGTAGTTCTCATAGCCCTTGCCACTGTCGTTGCAAACTTTCTTCATAGGGGATCGTCTCGATTTCGGTTTTTTCGCCCCCCTCTCCCTTCAACTGTGTCCTCACAGTTGTTTTGCTTTTCCTAATACGTGCATCGTTTTCCGTAGGGGTGCCGCTTCCCCGGTTCTTCTTGGGTAAAACCCAGCATCGATTTTGTCGTTGTTAAGGGTAGTTGATTCTAAGGGCAAGCGAATCTAACTAGGCTTAAATCTTTCTTCGTAAACGGAGATTGTCTAGGAAGGCTCGTAGGTAAAGATTTTTTGAGTAATAACATATGATATTGCTAAGATCTCTGCTCCGTTGCTTGATGATGTGTAAAGCTCGGGAGGCACTTCGATATTTATATCCCGCGTCTGAGTGTTCGCGGAGTACCCAGATCTACCTATCACCATATATCTTCTAACTAATTCGTCACTACAAATCCTAGAGCGAACCCCCTGTGACCCTGAAAATTCTCTTCCCCGCACAGCTAATAGTGTGATCAGAGCTCTCCTTTCTCCGATGGTGGGTGG
>QFET01009658.1:0-32072 GCA_003316355.1 Tuber calosporum | reverse complement strand
CCTCCACCCGCCTTCACTAGGTGCAACCCTGATAACGTGATCATGGGCTCCGACGATGGGAAGTCGAGCTCTCCTGCTCGTAAACTCTGCCACACTCTAGGCAGAAGCGGTAGCAAGAAGAAGAAGAAGAAGTTCACTCCCTTTAGGTCCACTTCATACCCTACTCAGTCTTTGCAGCTTCCGCCTCGCTTCTCCACCGAGGACGATTCGCAAACCGACGTTTGTGCAGCTACGGAGGGGACGCCGTTTAACATGAACCAAAGCCTCTTTCAAATCCTCACAGCGACAACTACCCGTATGAGCTCTGGCTTCGGCGACGAGGATTCGGATGATGAAGGTTTTCCCCACTCAGAACCAACGACTCCCACTACAGAAGCTACAGGGGGAGCCAAGGCCTCTGCAGACAAACACTCAGCCGATAGGGGGTCCGAGGATTTCCGTCCCGATTCAATAAAAGTGTCACGAAAGGGCAAGGGAACAGATAATTGTGATGCGGACTCCAATGAAGAAGAGGATACCTCCCCTTTGACCCGTGTCGTCTCTAATAGCTCGGCTCCATATATGAGCCAAATTTTGCAAGCACAGGCGCAGATGAACTCTGCAAGTTTTGCTGTTGCTGCCCAAATAAAAGAGGCCGAGATGTTTGGAGATAACGGAGAGGAACCCAAGGACCACCCAGACTTGGCGAAGAGACTTACCGAGATCTTTAATCTCCCCGAGACGGAACAAGTAATATCAGGTATACCTTCTCTTGGGAAATCAATTTCTGTCCCATGAAAATGCATGGACGCGTGAACTGGGGGCTAATCACTTTTGTAGAGTATCCCTGTTGGCTTCTGAAGAGCGTCTTGCTGCAGGGCTATATGTACATTACTACTCGGCATATATGTTTCTATGCTTATCTCCCACGGAAAGACGTATGCATCGCTCGTTTTCAAACCTCCAAAATAGATCCTTGCTGATATCCTTCACTGTTAGAACGTGGTCCTGAAATCGGGCTATCTGGCAAAGCGAGGGAAATCCAATGTCAAGTACAACAGATACTGGTTTATCCTGAAAGGGGATGTCCTCTCTTACTACACTGATCCCTCCGACCTATATTTCCTCAATGGCAATATTGACCTACGGTACGGCGTTCAAGCTAGTCTAGTAGAAGGCAAGGGCAAAGAGGGCACAGTCACCTTCTTTGTTGTTACCGACCAACGGAAGTACTACTTCAAAGCCGATTCCCCGGCAAGTGCTAAGGAATGGGTCAAAGCGCTTCAAAAAGTGATATTTAGATCACACAATGAGGGCGACAGTGTCAAAATATCAATCCCCGTTGAGAACGTGATTGAAGTAGAAGAAAGTCCCGTCTTGGATTTTGCAGATACCTTTAAGTTGAAGGTTGTTGATAATGATGACACCTACGCGATTGACGAGGTGATTGAATCCCCTCAACACAATGGTTTACATTAGTGAAAGATTTGGGCTGACAGTATACGGGTCGCAATTTAGTACTTTTTTTCATTCTTCAGTTTCGGAAAGGACGCGTTGAATGTGCTCCGATCTGTGGTTGAAGATTCACCTGCATCAAAACTATCTAAAGAAATATTCACGAGCTCTGCACCTGGGTCGCCCAGACTTGGTGCTCCATTTGCGGCAACTCCGGCACTAAAGGAGCACGTACGCGATACTCTGTCTTCACTATCCCCAGCGGGCAGTGGCAGAGCGAGCCCAAGACCAAGTGGAGAATTTTCTCGTCCTAGCGCTGAGTTTGGCCGCCGCAGCCTTGATGTCAGCCAGGAATCGCTCAGACGGTCCGGGTCGCCCGCTAGGAATAGCATGGATTTGAATCGTTATTCCCAAACTTCCGGTGTATCTCAGCCAACCTCCCCAAACCGGCCCTTTTCCTCTGAGTCGATTGTCCAATCCTTTGGAGAATCCTCAGATGCCATCAGGTTATCTTCAGATGAGGAACGTGGGACCTCCGCTAGCAACATTTTGGATCGTAGTGATGTTTTTCAATCACCTACCCTTAAGAAGCCAGGTCAGAGCGAAGACCCCCGGAGATCTAGTTCCATCAAAGGGACAAGAACGTGCTCACCCCGCCCCAGACCAAGACTCGGTAGCAGTAAGAAGGCCCGGGGGTCTACCGCGGGATCGGACTCTGACACTGAAGCTACTGGAAAGGCATCTCCACGCCTTCAGGATATTGCTAAGTCCGCGAGTTTTCCTCTACAACGCGCGGCCGATTGGGCCGATTGGATGAAGAAACGTTCAAAGAAGGTGGGAGTTATGATAGCTGCACAACCTATGAGTTACTTGGAGAAGGTGTCTGATATGTGGGTCGGGGGAAGAAGGCATTATGGTGGAGGGGCCATGGGTATGATGCCAAATGAAGAAGTCGAGGATGTCGACGACGACGGCGACGAGACCTACCATGAAGAGCGGTTTAGAGCACGTTTCTCACTGCCACCCTCAGAGAGGCTACAGGCAGTGTACTTTGGGTATCTACACCGAGTCTTGCCGTTATATGGAAAAATTTACCTGAGCAACCGCAATTTCTGCTTCCGGAGCCTCCTGCCGGGGACTAAAACCAAGGTTAGTGAATTCGCTTGTCGGGAAAGATAGGTCTTGCTGACGAAACATTTAGATGATTTTACCCCTGAGAGACATCGAGAACGTAGTTAAGGAGGAGGGATTTCGGTTCGGATACTCAGGGCTTGTTGTCACGATCCGGGGCCATGAGGAATTGTTTTTCGAGTTCGGGAATGCCGAAACAAGAGATGACTGTACCATAACCCTGCTACAAGGCCTGGAAGATCTAAGGATACTTCACCAAAGCGGGATTTTGACGCGCGAAGAGAAGGAAGGAGCGGAATTGGCAAAGCAGGAGCATCAAATGTTGCAAGATGCACGTCAGATTGGTCACAACATCCATGATACCCAACTTCCGACTGGCACAAACGAGGCGCACTGCCCATCCAACGCACCGCCTATTGTCTTCGACGATCCCCATGGATCTATAATCAATTTTAAGCCCGCAGAATCCATGAGGATTACTTGTTTAACAATTGGCACACGAGGTGATGTTCAACCTTTCATTGCCCTTTGCAAAGGGTTCATGGCCGAAGGCCACAAAACCAAGATCGCAACACACCTGGAGTTCAAGGACTGGATCGAGAGCTTTGGCATTGAGTTTGCACCGGTTGATGGCAACCCCGCAGAGTTGATGGCGATATGCGTTGAATATGGCATGTTCACCGTCGATTTCATGAAACATGCTACATCTACGGTAAGGCCCCATTCATTATTCAATATGAGCATCTGCTTATCATTTTTACAGATGCGAGGTTGGCTTGACGGCTTACTCCTGAGCTCCTGGGCAGCCTGCCAAGGTTCTGACCTTTTAATTGAAAGCCCCAGTGCTATGAGCGGAATTCACATTGCAGAGGCCTTGGGAATCCCATACTTCCGTGCTTTCACTATGCCTTGGACCCGAACTAGGGCTTATCCTCATGCTTTTGCTGTTCCGGAACATAAGATGGGAGGAGCATACAATTACTTCACATATGTAATCATTGACAACGTGTTTTGGAAATCCACAGCAGGTCAGATCAACAGATGGCGGAAAAATCACTTGGGGCTTCCTAGCACTTCATTGGACAAATTACAGCCCAACAAGGTTCCGTTCCTGTACAATTTCTCGCCTTCCGTTGTTATACCCCCACTTGATTACAGCGATTGGATCCGCGTCACAGGTTACTGGTTTTTGGACACCCAGAGCGATTGGGTGCCCCCAGAGGAGCTGACGGCTTTCATTCGGAAAGCTCGTGAGGATGGGAAAAAGCTTGTCTATGTTGGATTCGGGTCTGTCACTGTGGCCGATCCACATGCGATGACACGGACGGTTGTAGAATCAGTGTCGAAGGCAGATGTGAGGTGCATCTTGTCCAAGGGATGGTCCGACAGGCTTTCCAAAGGCAAGAGCGCAGAAGAACCAGAGGTTCCTATACCACCGGAGATACATCAGATCAAGTCTGCGCCCCATGACTGGCTTTTCAAACAGATCGATGCAGCCGTGCACCATGGTGGCGCTGGTACCACTGGCGCGAGCCTTCGGGCAGGAATCCCAACTATTATTAAACCATTCTTTGGGGACCAATTCTTTTTTGGCAATAGGGTCGAAGACCTCGGAGTTGGAATCTGTGTTAAGAAACTCAACACTAGTGCATTCTCGAAGGCGCTCTGGGAAGCAACCCATAACGAGAGGATGATTGTCAAGGCGGGTTTGCTCGGAGCACAAATCCGGAAGGCAAGTTGCCCCTGATTGATTGGGTCAAGATTTGCAGGGCTAACGCTTGTCTCTAGGAAAACGGAGTGGAGACTGCGATCCAAGCGATCTACCGTGACATGGAGTACGCCCGTACTCTTATCAAGAAGCATACGGCAGACACCCACGATGAATCGGAAGAGTCGTGGACGTTTGTTGGGGATGACAGTGAGCCCGAGCAGCCCCACCGTCAGGCAACTATTTAGAAGGTTCTTGTCAGCAGGTCCGTTGATTTTAGATATACTTTTTCCTGTTATCTTCTTTTCTCCTTTTACTGCCGGGATGTTGGAATTTGGGGGCCGGTCTGTTGGCTCGTTTGGTAGGGGGTAAATTCAGGGAGGATGAGAAGTTTAATGTTTGTTTCCCCATCCCTAGTGGTTTACCCCTTATTCCTCGCTTTCTTTTTTCTTTCCTTTTTCGGTTGAATGGTCCCTCGGTATCCCGACACATACTCTTCAGTTCTTCCCCTTTACTACTCATACAATGGTTTTCATGGGCGTGCTATACGAAAGCGAGTTTTGGGGTTAATCAGATTGTAAATTCACCTATGGCACGAGAGATATTATGTAAACGATATTATAAAGGTAGAATTGCGAGAATTCCTCTTTTGATAACTATGATTCTGGAAATATGATTGGAATTACGAAACTAGAGTCAGTAAATGAACTATTGTACAGCATGGGCACCGTGCTTTAGAAGCCACAATGAACCCCATATAAGTGTCTGAATGAATATTATGATATTGCGATACTGGCCTAGAGGCAGTATTACCATGCGAGTACTTGTAGCATTACCTATCCCATTCTTGGCAAGTGTTTTCGATCGGCGGGGTGGTGGGTTTGTCGTAGAAACGGTTTATGGTGCCTGTCATGCTCCCCTCACTAATTTCAATCAAGAAAGAGGGGTTTGCTTGTGCAGTGCGGCTCCCATCCGCAGGCTATGATAATAATATTATGTGAATATCGAGACACGAGCTTGGACCTAACTTAGCCCGCTGGTGGTTGACTAGTGGTTCACTGGTTGTCCACTGGTGGTGCGCATTATAACTTTGCAATATTCCGATGGGAATTGCACGATACCCTAAGAATGGTAACAACGCGTTGTATCACCCGCTTAGTAGGTATGAGATCGGAGTTCTTTGAAAGGGAGTGCAAGATTCAAATGCTATAAAGGAAGGGCTGTCTCCCTGTTCGGATCTTTCTCACATGAAATGTTGGAGAGCGAAAATCAGAACAAAGCCACAAAGCATACCATGAATCTCACCCACACACGCATAGTAATGATGACTTCCATCATAACTTGTTAGCTTATTCTTGACGATTGGATACTCACGACACAGGGACTGATATCGCTCGAAGGTACGATAGGATTATCTCTCCAACGCTCCATTTGTTGACCCTTTCTTGGCATCTCCCCGTTTAACCTATGTTAAAATTTTATCATCTGCTGTAGGGTCTCAAAAACCTAACGTTAATTGACAACCGAATAATCACCGCCATCCTCCTCTCCCGCCTGACATAACTACCGGTACAGTGTTGCCCGTGGACCTTATATCATACCGGCAAACTACAGTATTGAATTCACTTGAGACAGTATCGACACTTAGGGTATAAAGTTAACCGGTGGAATCTCAGGTTCACCCTGTCGCGCGAAGAGCGGAGAGGAACCCTAGTTCACGAGACGAGATCATCGTTCGCCCGTCAAGGTCAACCCTCCAACGGGTAGAAAGCTTAAACCCACCTCGAACATACCCTCTCTCTCTCTCCCCCACACACTTTCTTTTCTCCAGCCCAACTCAGTCCAACCCTCAAACACACCCCACCCGCTGACACATCCATCTTCCCTTCACCTTGTATCCCCCCACAGTCACAATCGCTAATAACCTTCTTTCGCCAACGGTCATCGACTCACTTGCGTTTGATCTTGTCGCCCTTTGTTTCCCTTTCATCGTCCGCCCAAGTGCGAGGAAACCGGGGCATGATTGTCCAGCTCCCCCGCTCAGTACGATATCCGGTCACTATCGCCGCGTTTCTCAAGCAGCCGAACGATGACATTCCGAGACTTGAGGCCGTTCTTCTCTACACATACATGACTGTTGTGACGGAATACCCGGAGTTTGGTCAGGAGCGAAAGGTAGAGAAAAATTTGTCCGCACAGTTCCATGCCCCCGTGGAGGGTAGATTAAACCGTTGGTTGGTGGAGGTTGGGACTGTTATCGAAGGACCTGGGTAGGTTTCTACGCATCTGTCCCCGCAATTATTTTGAAGTTTGAGTGAGGAGGGGGAGGAAGAGGATCGCTAATTTCCAGGCTCTGCAGTGTTGACATTATGGAAATTGAAGAACCTTGCTCCCACGAAGTGCAGTTCGCTGGATTATGCACCATGTGCGGGCAAGACATGACTCTGTAAGCAACATCTCTCCGTCAGATGTTATCGTTATTTGTCCTAATGGTAATACATTTACAGACTGGATCATGGCCACTTTTCTAACAAGGATCGCGCGACAATACATATGGTTCACGATAGTATGGGACTCACAGTTAGTCAAGACGTGCGCAATTCCCTATCCCAACTTGTAGTCGGGAGGCTCTAGCTAGATAGCGTTTATAGAGTTTGCGCACTAACATCGTTTGCGCACTAACAGGAGGCTACCCGACTGGAAGAGGAGACGAAAAGGCGGCTTCTGAAGTCGAAAAAGCTATCGCTCGTTGTCGACCTGGATCAGACTATTATCCATGCTACGGTTGACCCTACGGTTGGCGATTGGAAAAGTGACCCGTTCTGCATCAATCACGAATCTGTCAAGGATGTTCAAGCTTTCAAACTAGACGAGGATATAATCGGTGGCCGAGGCACCTGGTACTATGTAAAAATGCGCCCAGGTCTAAAAGAATTCCTGGAACACATCTCCCAGCTTTACGAGCTCCATATATACACCATGGGAACCCGAGCGTATGCAATGTCGGTCAAAAAGATTGTTGATCCAGATGGTAGAATATTCGGGGAGAGGGTGTTAAGCAGAGATGAGAGTGGGAGCATGACCCAAAAGAGTCTTCATAGAATATTCCCGGTTGATACGAAGATGGTTGTTATCATCGATGACCGAGGTGATGTTTGGAAGTGGAGTGATAACTTGGTCAAAGTGCGGCCGTACGATTTCTTTGTCGGGATTGGAGATATTAACTCAAGCTTTTTGCCGAAACGTCAAGAATTACTCCCTCCAGCGCCTGTTGCGGATGCTCCGGCTAGCCCGACGGTTTCCCCTGCCGATATGGCGATGCCGATAGACCAGAAGGTAGAGAAGGGTGATGATGCCGTCGACGACGGTGATGATGATGGTGATGATGATGGTGATGATGACGATGATGATGTGGAAGGAGTTCTCACAACCCGAAATGCAATCGGAGCTAGCAGTAGTGCAACTCAGCTTGCAGCATTAGACCAACTTGTCACCATTGGGGAAGGTGTTTCTGCTGAAAATCTCCTCAACGCCCAGAGTAAAGAACTCGACAAGGCTCTCAGTGCCCAAAAGACCGATCGCCCACTAGCCAGAAAGCAGGAGGAACAAGACAAGAAGGACGAGAAGGCCGCTAACGAGTGCATAAACGGTGAAAATGGGATAGAGTCAACAACGCCAAGTGAAGCAGGGAGGGCTAAACATAGCGTTCTACACGACCAGGATGTTGAACTAATCTCCCTTGAACGCCACTTGACAGAAGTGCACCGAAGCTTTTACGAGTTGTACGAAAAGAACAGGAGTGTTAGATCTGCTAGGGTTTCCGAGCTCAAGGACCCGAAGAGGCAGGCCCGTAAGAGACATCTCAGTGACACTAGTATACGAGCTGTTCCCGATGTCAAGGTTATAATGCCCCTAATGAAGATGCAAGCCTTGGGAGGTGTTGTTCTTGTCTTTTCTGGAATTATCCCACTGGGAGTGGAAGTTCAGAAGTAAGTCAATCGGTATCCCTGTCATGCAAAAACCTTCTAACCAAGCCTGTTTTTCCATAGTTCTGATATCGCACACTGGTGCAGAAGCTTTGGTGCAGTTGTTGCGGATGATGTACATTCTAGAGTAACGCATCTAGTTGCTGCGAGGGTATCTACTCCAATAAGACGGTCAAACATCCTCCAGGAGACTAACTTTGATCAGAGCCGGACCGCAAAGGTCAGACGGGCAGCGTCAAAATACCCT
Source organism: Tuber calosporum (assembly GCA_003316355.1). NCBI lineage: Eukaryota > Fungi > Ascomycota > Pezizomycetes > Pezizales > Tuberaceae > Tuber > Tuber calosporum. Next base: position 23,566 of record QFET01009658.1, on the reverse strand, counting down.
CACATCAAAATTGTAACGCCACAATGGCTTTATGACTCGATTTCAAATTGGGGGAAGGAGCTGGAGAAGCCATATCTCCTCCCAATTCACCCCGAAGATCGCCATCCAAGGCCACTCAATGGTGTCGATGACCACCGCCTGGATGGCCCAATGTTATCCTCCGAAGACGACGACTCGGACGACGACGAGATGCAAAGCATTCACACGGAGGAATTCTCAACCGGTGAGATGCCAGACATGGCAGACGTAGGTTGGATGGACGTAGATGAGGAACTAAAAGAATGGCTAGGCTCCGACGATGAAGACACCGAGACTGAAGGCGGCAACGCACTTGATGACAAGAACATAGACACCACCCCCAAGAAAGTTAGCAAGCGCTCAAGAAGTTCCACCCCTGACGAGGAAACCGGCGAGCCCTCGCTCGAAGAGTCAATTCCAGGCTCCAGGCTATCAAAGCGTCAAAAGATGGTTAGGAGCCGTCCTGGCAGTGGGCTGAGAATTGTCGAGGGCGTCTCTCCGCCCCCTTCTTCCTATACACCCCCCTCCGGAACCAACACCCCAGGTTCTTCGTCCGGAACCCTCGATGGGATTTCGGAGAAGGAGCTAGATCAAGAGTTGGATGAACTACAGGAGTTGGGAGGGGAGGAGGAGCAAGAGGAGGACGACTTTGACGGCTTTGCGCAGGAATTCGATCGCGAGCTTGCGGAGATGGAAGCTAACGAGAATGCCGAGGATGGGGAAGACGTTGCTGGGGACGAAGGCGATATTGCGACCGACGCTCCAAACGAGTATTCCCAACCCGGACCCACCCCTGAATCCCCGCAGCATCTCATCGACCGAAGGTCACCTGTAACGGATAGCTTTAGTAGTCGAGTCGGAGCCGGAATATCTCTAGATCAAGTGGGAGGAGGCAGTGCTAACTCAGCCCCATAAAGCCCCAAAATCTTCCATTCTTTCTATCTATCTTTTCCTAGCCTTTTCACTTATTACACCGCTTCCCTCGATGTCACGAGCATTGCATCTCACTGAATGTCTATCCTCTATTTTTCTTCTACGACTACCACCGGAGTAAGTTGCATACTGGGCATTTTTTTGTTTTTCTTGTTTTTTCTTCTTTCACGTAGTAGCACGGCAGGACGGTAGCAGGCATTAGGGAAGGGTAGAGAGAGTAAGCAGTGGTCCTTCGATGTTTGTATAACTATATCCTTTTTTCCCCACCAGTGGGGGGGGGTCTTAATTGGCTGCTAGAGTTTTTTTTCTTTCCACTGTTTCTTTTTCGCAGTGGTTAGCTAAAATGGGTTCATGATGGACTGGAGAGGGAAGGGGGCAGGGAAGGGGGATGTTGAGGGGTGTATGTTAGACGGCTAACGACAAGAGAAAATTTTGATGGGAGGGAAAATATGTGAAATATTGTAGTGATGAGTGATGATCTGTGTTTGTGAGTGAGGGGTTGTGAATTGAAATGGAATAAAGTTGTACCGCCACACCGGCAGATGCCCGTCTTGTCAGTTGGCTAGGGTTTTTACTGGGACCGCTTGAGTAGAATTTTTTTTACCTTGGTTGCACGATAGGCAGCATAGCATGTTCTCTGGTGAATCTCGTGTATTCCAATACCCACGTTCCCATCCTCACACCCCGGGACAGCAGAAATCACCGACCCCGGAATACACCACCACCGGCCCGCTCACTCTATCCTATACGATACTATACTTGTTCCCCGTACACGGGATATAAAAATAAAAACAAAAGAGGGACGGGTCTCTTCCTTGTAGAGGAGTATTGGTACAATGCAGTTCCCCTGATTGACAGTTTTTCTTTTTCTTTTTTTTGGTTTTCCTTTCTTTCCTAGTAAGGTAGAGAGAAGGTCTGTATGATGATGGCTGGAAGTTATGAGACATCATTACCAAAGAGAGATCGACATCCCCCTCCCGCATCTTGTGTAAATCTTTCACACTTGTGTACGTACTCTATCGTACCATTCAAGATACTCAGCCGCCTAACTTATCTGCTCTCCAAAGCCAGGAACACTACAATATAATTTGTGCGGTTCTTATCTAGGTAGGTAGGGAGATATTGACAGAATAGCTAATAGCAGCGATTCAAATCAAGACCCCCACCCCCACAAAACCAAGGATAAAATGTTTGACTTGTCAAAAAAGATTGGTATTATATTCTAAAAGGCACGCTAGTGGTCGACACTTGGCTACGGTGTGTTGAAACAAAGTCTTGCTGAAATCATACTCAAGGAGTATGACTACAAGGACACAATCTGTGGTATCGCACCATATATACATGAAGACAAGTTGCGTTCAGAGCAGTTCAATTCCAGGTCCAGATTAACAGGGGATGTCCAAGTCTTGATCAATCGATGATATCACCGCCTGCTGTAGACCTACCTCTATGATAATTATTATCATATTATATAATCACTATATTATTATACAAGTCACCTCGACCAATGAATAAACGCACAACCTTCCAAATCTCCTTGCATGATAAGTGCTCAATCTTTTTCCATCCACTCATCTCCCAAACATACCTAGAAACCCGGTGGTGTAAAACTTAACTCGACCAACTCCAAAAATTCCAAAATCCAATATGTTACATCCAGTCCCAACCAAAAATACCAAGTCATCCGCGTAAACCAATTTTTAAGGCTTTCAAGAAACTTTTTTTTTTCCCCTCCCCCACCGAGTGATAATGAACAACGTGGTGAAGAAGAAAAAAAAAAAACGGACTAGGTTTTGACCAGGTATTGTCAGGAAGAGAAAGAGAAAGAGACTCGTGCAAACTAGATTCTGAAAAGATAGGGTAGGATTTCTTTCTACTTGGGAAGAATTCTGTGTAAGGATGGCAAGTATTATACTCCCCCTTGGTTATGGGTCGGGTGAGAGAGGACTTTTTTGCGGATATCTTGTGTCAAGAGTTAGTTTGGTTTTTTTTTTATCACAATCATGATGTATCACTTTATCAAATATGTATCTGTATGATGTTTGGAATATTTGCCAGGCATGGGTTGGATACCCTCTGGGAGTTTGTTCGATGGCTTGTCTGGGTGACTGTCGGAGGGTCTCTACTGAGGCGCCGTCATGTACCGGAATTTTTCCTTCTTCTAGGAGTGGCGATTTATTCTACTCTATAGTCATTGATAATTCCTTCAATTATTGACATCTCTGGACGTAAAAAAAAAATCCTTCTATCATATCCAAGATATCATACTTTGTCGGATACCCTTTACCTTAAAATATCTATCTATCTCGCCCCCTGCAGGGTAATTTCTTTTTTTTTTCAATGATACCAACTCTCCCTACCCATCCATTACCCACACCTCCTCCCAACACTGGGAATACATTCGCCGATACACTCAGTTTCCCCAGACTTTCAAGTTCCACGAGAAAGAACCAAAATAAAATAGATAAATAAGAGCCCCACATGGCTCCCCCCCCCCCCTCCCTTTCGTAGTATATTGTAAGTAGCACCAGTACTGAAGGAGGTATTGTGAAAACACATAAAAAAATAACCCCCCCCGCACGCGGTAATAGCATAGCATTAAAAATGCACGCTACAGTACACAAGTCAACACCTGAAATCCGCCGGGCCTGAACGGCCCGACAAACACACCAACCAACCAACCAACCAACCAAACTTTCAACGCCAAGGTATCAAGCAGGCAAGCCGCACCGGACCGGACCCGGGCGGCTTTTTCAGGGAGGTACGGTATGATGCATGAGCATTTGTATTACTGTACTGTAGTATCCAAACTCAAGCAGACCTTCCTTATCGGTTTTCCTATTAAATTTGTATTACCACCGTACTAGACGGTGTATATCTAAGTGACGCGGATAAATCCTTCGAGATATTATACTTCCTTGCGCGTTGATACGGGTGGGTACTTTTTTGCCCCCTGCTGGATTGGTACGGTACCGGTATTCTTGTTGGCTCAACTTTTTTTAAACATGAGGACATGGGTGGTGTCATTGACGGAATAGTTTATTATATTATATATATATATATATATATATTCTCTCCTTGCAAAAAAAGGCAGGCCTTCTTGCGAGTGTTTTTGTTTTGGAGTCGTTTTTTTTTTTCAGATCGATCTATCTACAAGGGGGATTTCAAGCTACGAGTGATCAGGGGTGATTTGTGAGATTTTGCCAATTCAACTACTGATAGGGGTTTTCAATTCCTCATCTACCTGCGAATGTGCCTGTGAAGGTTTGGTATTTTTATCCTGGGCTCGATTGGCCAAGGCATATATCAAGTATCGTAGGCAAAATAGCCCTCAATTTCGTATACTATCGCGCCTTGGTCGGAGACGTGAGCCATATACCACGAAATCAACTCTACTCTTCACCCCGCAATTTACCCTATACACCCTTTCGTATAATCTCATATCCCAAGGAGGGGATACAAGGTAAGGTACCCACTAGACCTTGAATAAAAAAATAAAAAGTTTAGAATTGTGCGAGGGCATTTTCAGCAGGAATCCACTAACTTACCTTTCTTTCTTTGTTTCTTCCTTCCCGACGACAGAATACTCGAGACCAGTCCAGCTACTACATCCCCGCGATTTCATACTATCATACTATAGAAACACCCCACGGACAAGGAGAGGAGGAAGAGGAAACCTCATGAGAAATCAAACCTCTACGGTTAAGGCGAGATGCGATATCTAGTCCGACCGGAAGGTGATGAATTAAGTCCCATCAAGCCACAAATCTGGATAATCCAAAAACAACAGCGACAGTATTTGTTAGAGTGGAGAAGAGGAAGAAGAAGTCCGATCATGTGATCCACGGTCCCCAATTAGCCAGGGGAAAAAAAATCTCAAACTATAATACGGTTAGCAGTTCTTCGAGTCATGGGAGTAAATCACCAACATTTAAAAAAAAAAAATCCCCCACCACAATGACAAAACTGGAGTGATAGCCGGTGACGCGGGTTAGGAAATCTTATCATACTTCTAGGTTCAATCCGGAGAGCGCTGAGCTTGCAAGAGAGAAAGATATGGGGAAATCAATTCCACGCTTTCTACAAATGCGAGCATGCGGTACAGTACTCGAAAAAGAAAAAGAAAAAAAGATATCATACAAGCAGGGCGCATCAGTGATCATTATATATATATTAAAATTTCCTTGGAAACTCTTCAGAATCCGAACACAAAAGTAAAATCCTGCATGGCAGTATCAGCTACGGCAGTATCGGCTTGGATAGTGAGAAGTAGTCATGAGTACCATACCGGTATTCGCTATTTTACGGGTGAGAGAAAAGATTTATTGTATCATACAAAATCGCTTACATTGGCTGCTGCGGTGGTGCGTTGCTACGAAGTTACCTTGTATGAGTCCTGTCTTTTGCGCTCGTCTACGGTATTGTGGTGGTGGTAGGTACTTGTAGATTGCGCTATGATGTGCCAAACGAAACGGAATGAAACAAGTAAAAATAAAAATAACTATTACTCGAGCATAATACTGCTACTGACTCGTAGACTATCTATCTTTACGACCTAAAGTAGCCATGCTTCAACTTTCAAACATTCAAACATCCAAGTACGATACCGTATCATATACCCCCCCACCCCGCAAACACCACGCTGAACCCACCCCGTCAAACAAAAAAACATCAACAAGTACAGTGACAGGATCCAGAATGTCTCAGGCCAACCATCGCATAATAACGATCACAACTTTTGCGAAAGGAGAAACAAACAAAGACCTCAGTAGTGCAGTATTCGCGACATGGTGATGGTCTCGATGGACGGGGTGATAGTGTTGAAATTTCAGGATGGGGAGAGATGGGGAGGGAGGGATAGAGAGAGAAATGATACTGAGTGTGTACTCGCACTGTACAGTACCCTACCCGAGCGTCACTCGCTGACCAATCACTTCTTATCATGGTTTTTGGAGGGGGCAAGAGTATCGTACTGTAGTGGTGGTGGTGATAGGATGGATGCTCGGTATCATAATATAATATCGGTTATGTAGGTTGTATGTATGTATGTATGAAGAACGGGATTATCGTGCTTGAGCGAAGAGGGATCGTCGCTATCATAATAGTAAGTGCCCGAGAGAGAGCGAGATTGGCATTCATTCGTTGTTGTTGTTGTTCAACAGCTCGCTCGCTACAGTCACGATCAATAAGTCTGTACACAAACCCCACCAAAGCCAAGACACAGCGCTTGTCAACACAATACCATCACAAACCCGGTTTTTCATTTTTTTTTTCACATCACCCCCAAAAATGACTTCGGTACGAGCTTATGGCACTGTGAGAAGCAGAGATCGGCAAACTCCCCAGCAGCGACGGAAGGAACTGAACTCCCATGACCGAGCACGGATTTTTGAGGCAATAAGTTTAGGTTCAAGTGCTTCGGCTGTCGCCTCAGAATATGGGTGCACACGGCAGACAGTCTACCGTACAGTAAAACGGGCACACGAACTCAACCACTTCGGTTCTAGGCCTAGAAGCGGTCGTCCAAAGAAGCTAAATCGCCAAATTATACGCTGCCTACTTCGTCTCGTGAGCGGTTTCCCCAATATATACTTTCGCGACCTTATTGATGTTAGTGGTGCCAATGTGTGCATCAATACTGTGCGCTCCGCTCTGGGACCAAATCTACGTCGCAAATGGAGGCGCTGTAAAAGAATTCGATTACAGGAGAAAGATGTAAAAGCAAGGCTACAGATTGCCCGTAATTATTGCCATAAATCTGCAGAATTGGTGGAGGTATGTCCTATATTAGTTTCCACTGTGGATTACACTTGCTAAGCTTTTTTTAGGGTATCTATAGTGACGAGTCTTCAGTACAAAACTCACCCAACTGTCACGATGGCTGGGTCTTTCGAATCCCAAAGGATAAATGGAAGGAATGGGCTGTCAATGAGAGTGAACATGTCAAGTCTTGCCTCTCTTTTATGGTTTGGGGGGCTATCTGGAAGGGGGGGCGCTCAGAATTACAGCTTATGGAACGAGATGATGACTCTCCAAGGAATGGATATACCTCTCGCTCCTATATCAAGATCTTGGAGGAAGGATTATTACCCCACTATACTTCGGGAAGGTTTTTTTTGCAAGACAATGCAAAAATTCACGTTGCAAAGGTCACCAAAGAGTGGTTGGAATCACATGGTATCTGGGTAGCTGAGCACCCTCCCCACAGCCCCGATATAAACCCAATCGAGCATGTTTGGAAGGCTATGAAGAGTATACTTCGAAAGGATTATGGACACCTGAAAGACCTTAAAGATAATGCTGCAAGCAGGAGGATTTTTATTGTAGCCTTAAAGGCTGCATGGTGGGCTGTTCCACAGGTACTGGTTGACAGTCTGATCGATTCAATGCCCAGGTGCTACCATGCCGTACAAAGAAATCGAGGCTGGTATACCAAGTATTAAACACCATGGACATAGCTTTCTATCGGTATTTTTATTGTATTTTTAGCTCTACTTTTGGTGTTGCAATTGCTTAATTGAAGTCGCAGTCAAATTACACGATGCACGTACGGGTGGGGTTGTGTACAGACTTATTGATCGTAGCTTTACTTGTACCATTCCTTCATTCCTTCCTTCCTCACAGCTAAAAACACGCTCTTCCCTCTTTCCGCCCTTCTCACGGTAATACCTAGCATATCATAAGTGCGCAAGATCAAAGACGTGATCCCTCGTGATACCATTCACACTCTATAATACTACCGGTACTTTTGCACTCCACTCAAAGGAAGCGCGATTAATGAATGAGTTGAGCAGTACATGGTATATATACGTGTTTCCACTAGGCAGAGCAAACACGATTTTCAAGCTACGGTCCTACCAACTGCTCCAATGGGTAATCACCGCTAGGAAAACTCAACTTCTCGGTTCCTGCAGTAGCATCATACCAGCAGGTAAGGTACCGTCTGAAAATCGAGTATCGGGATGGATAAGAAGAAAGAAGATATCATACCCTACCTACCGCACCCCCTCCTTATCGCTCTTGACATCCTTTCATCTTGGACACACTCTACTTGTAGTGTGTCATATGCAAGGGGAGGAAAAAGGAAAAAAAAAAAAAAAAAAAAGAGAAAAAAAAACTACGCCGGCACTCTGCAGGAGAGACACGTTTTCTGTTCTTTTTCTCCGCTTCCGCTTGATATGTTGAGGGAGGTGCAGTGGACCGCGAGTCTTATTTTTCCACCTGCTTGCTTGCTGCCCCCATTGAAAGAGTTCTTTGCGAGCATGGAAAAATATCGCTCTTGGCGCATGTGGCCGGAGTTTCTCCGGTATCTATTCTGTGTTTTTTTGGTTTATTTTTTTATCAACTTCTTCTTGAAGAACGCGGGCTCAGCGAAATTCACTTTGTTTAGAATATTCCCCGGTTGTTACACTTCCTGCCTTTCCCCGCCGGCGGAGTTCACGGTGGAGGGGTCGAGTGGGGCCGCCCAAAAAATTCCATTATTTTATGCATAGGAACACCAGTACTACCGGCAGTACATCTTTTCTTTCTGCGTTCACAGTCGTAGGCAGGGGGGATATGAGTATTGCACACAGAACATCCTTTCGGGAACTCCCTCCATCTTGATGGGGGGGAAACTGCATTGCAGTGGGTAAAAGGGTATTTTTTCTCTGGCAAAAAGAGAATGGAGTGGTTTTGGCAGTGGCTTGCGGGGCGCTTGGTATTATATACAAGTACTCGAGTCATAACGCGATACCGTGCTGTAGCACTTATCTGACTGACTGCGTGCGTGCGTGGGTGACATCGGGAAACCCGAGTGATGAATAGATGCGCCGTGTTGCAAGGAGGAGGAGCGAGGGATGCTCTTCTGGGAGATTCCTGTTTGGGAGACACAATACGGTAGTGCAGAGCACAGATGAAATGTCGGTGCGGGATGGATTGAGTTGAGCTGAAGATGGTGGATGAGGGAGAAGAGGGGGATGCAGATGGGAAAAAAGGACTTCTGCATCTGTGCGTTTGCTGCAGCGCGAGTAAAGCACTCGTACTTGTGCAGCGCTTTGCTCGCTCATTCCACGAACCTTTTTACCTCGTTGTGTAATATATCTGCTCGTGCTTCCTTCCGGCTCAATGATTCGGGACCTGGCAGTCCTTTCCTTCACGAGTACGGTACCCTGAGGACAGTGCAAGCTCATAAAAAAAACCCCCCCAAATTAACATTATTCAGGAACACTGCGCTTCGACCATTGTCCCAAATCGGCATGACGGCAAGAAACCAGGTACGGTCCACACTGTGCTCTACTCGCACTTGTATGTTGCGCGCGTCTACTCGTACGAGTACGAGTAAAATCGACAGGAGGAGGAGGGATGAATAGATGCAAGGAAGACCTTCCTTCCTTCCTCTTCCTCTCTTCGGCTATACTATCCTCACGCTTTCGGTAAGCTTTGGCAGCGGCGAATTCCATTTTCAACGCTCCCCTTCGATTCAACTACAAGTACCGTATGATACTCGGGACTCGCACCAAAAAAGAAGCTGCGACAAGAGTTCCAGATGGTGCTTCTGCCACGGCTACCATACCCGTAGTCGTTGAACAAGTTTGGTTGCTATGCTGCAGGCGTCTGATACTCGAGTACAGTAGTTCAGCCCAGTGATCGGGTTGGCCAGACTGAGGGACACACGATGGGGGATGTCGGATACTGGTTATCATACAGTAGCAGAGGAGTCCCTTCGAATGGTACAGTATACAGGTGTGATAGGGTTCTCTACGGTATGCTAATGTGTGCATGATACTATACCCCATACACGAGCAGGGAGGGGGGTAGGCTGGTCGATTGGATTAGCTGGTCATAGTAAATTGCCACTAGCACTGCAAGGACTCTGCAGTCGTTTTGTGATGATATGATATAAACATGAATCAAAGGAGGGAAGAAGGAATGAAGGAAGGGAGGTGGGAGGGAACCATGTCGGTACAGTATCAAGCTTTGGTTTGGATTTTTAATTTATTGCAGGCCGATTTGGGGGGATCCAAAAGGGAGGAGGAATACGATACTGGTATCTGACCACGAAAAGGTGAAAAGAGCCAGAACGCCTACCACTGTACACGTACAAGCACTATTAGTGCTCGAGTAAGCTTGCCTACAGGGGTTATCGGCCACCTTGGCACCCCCACCACTTTGAAGAAAAAATATTGATTTACGATTCCCATCGAAATAATATACAGGCTTTGATTCGTGTGGCTTTTGCAGGGCTTTTCATTGTAGAGGTTCTTGATGACTCCTCTTTTGCAGAATGTTTCTTTTTAAGTCTTTGCACTGGCTATATATTTATTTTATTTCTGCAATTTTAACCATTCCTGCATCTTCCTCCCTCCTAAGCCAGTATATATACCCCACATTTGCAGAGATGGTATTAGCATAAATAAATAACCTTCCTCGTTTTCATCGGCTTACGTTTGAACTCTTCAAGTGAGAGTTGTAGGTGTTGGTCGGTTTTATATATGTATAGTGGCATACATGGTAGTTAGTTGTGATAGAGTTTTTCTAGGTTTATGTAAAATGGTATACTGATGACTAGTCAATAGTATCAACTGTTTTTACTTATTCATGAATATGATAAGGGTATTTTGATATCCTGTAAAACTACTGCGAATAGCTGACTTTGTATAAAAAATTTCAAGTACTCATATTATCCTTATGAAAGAAGTATCTTGTCAACTTTGACTATTGTCATAAAATATGTAGGTATGTTTTGATCCTGAAAATATCTGACCCACCTGGTCAAATAAGTCAATGAACTATCTATTTTTCTGAAGGTGGTAAGCTTCCTACTAGCAGATAGTATTCAATTCATTTACTAGGTGAACTGAGTTCAATTTGATATTGCCTATTTGTGAACATTTTATGGAATATCAGATAATCAGTCTACCAGGTGATCTAGAATACATATACTCATTAGCAGATGTATTTGCATTATTCAGGTTCTAATACTTATATTATTATCCTATTAGATTAAAGTTTATGATTATTTACTCAAAGTAAGCAACTCCACTATACACACTACTTCTGGCGAGTATTGGTTATAGTCATATAGTGACCCCTTTATCCCATTTCCCATGATATATAAGTCCTGTATCATTTTCCATATATGTAATTCTATTTTCCTATTGTTCCTTCCTATTGTTATAAATGCCTAATATATTATTATTTTCCTAGTTCACTTATTTATGCCCAGTATAGTGTCACGATTGGTGACTAAGCAAGGCAGAATTTTGCATGACTCATAGTTATGAGTCACAAGGTTGTTATATTTCGCACTATGACTCATTAGAAGTCATGGGGTTTCACATGATGCACACTTGTGCAATCATTGTTATATTGTGATTGGTTGATCGTACGCATGACTCAAATTTGTGAGTCATATGATGTAATAATTTTCTCACATGACTCATACTATGAGTCATGGGTTTCGCGCATGTGACCACTTTAGGGCACATGACTTATTGTATGAGTTATGATTAGTTGGCACGTGGCGCAGTTGACTCAGAGGAGTCAGCTGATGGATTTCATACTATGACTCACTATGAGTCATAGAGGTCGTGTGACTCACAGGTATGAGTCACCAGGGTTAGGGTTGAGGGAAGAGTGCCTATATAAGGACCTCTAGGCGACCTGTAGTTAGGACTCTTCACGCAAACATCTAAGTTCTTCCCTATACAATTACTTTACCTCTTTACCGTTCCATTCCCCTATTGGCATTGTGCGATAGGAACCATAGGGTTCAGCTATCAAGACAACGTAGGCAAAGGCCTAAGAGCAATAGTGGAACTTCGCCTAGTACTACTCGTTGCAATAGTACTTATACCCTGGTGGCTGAGATTAGCACCCCGCCCCATACCGGACTACAACAACGGCCTGGTCATATTCATCCAACACAAAGAGAAGTAGTTACCTGTTGCAAAACCAGCTTACCGCATAGGATCGTAACATATAGGTACTACTTATTTAACTATTACTATTGTCCTCCCATTACTTTTAAAATTAATTACTATATTAGTAGATATCGCTTATTAGTTCTTTCAATTTTAGCACTCATATTGTAATATAAATCATATAACTTTTAATTCATTATTTTCAAAAAATTAAGGCTATTTTATTATACTAGTAGATTAGTATATTATGGGCCTCCCATTAAGTACTATATTTTTTGATATTATTATACTCAATTATTCATTTTTAAATAGCCTAAAACCCCTTTACAATTCACACCCTGAAGCTTGACCTAACTCAATTCTTAGCCACTAGAAGTTGCACAATAACTCCACGATTTTTCTATTCCTTTCTTGTTATTCCATCAAGTATTTAGCAATCCATACTTCTCCCTTACCTCCTCCCTATTTCCAGGTCACCTTGAGATTCTCCTGATACCCAAGAGTAGTTTACATACTTCTTTTCAATACTAGTAATTCAATACAAATATTTGTCATAATACTATACTTATATATATTTGACACATCTGCCTATTACATATTATAGCCTGTATGAACATTATCAACATAGTCCTTTATGTTAAAAATATGCTATGGTTGACTAGCTTCTACAAATTTGAACAGAATCATTGCCTTTGTAATTTTACTTTCCATTTTGAGATTCCCTCTTATAAAGGCCAAATGTCACAAATAGTGACTTAGCAATATGGAACGTTTCATATGACTCACGATCTGTGGGATCATTTATGATTATGAATGTTTGATTTGATTTATGTTTATGATTTCATGACTCACGATTGTGAGGTCATATGATGTTATGACTTTCGCACCTGACTACAAGTATGAGTCAGGGGTTTCACGCATGTGACGCGATTAGCGCACATGACCTTTTATGGAAATTGGATACAATGGGGGTTGTATACTATGACTCAAATTGTGAGTCATAGGATGTTTGTTATACTATGACTCACATGGCAGTCATAGTAAAGAGGTGACTCATAGTAAAGTCACCAGGGTTAGGGTTGTGGGAAGAGCGCCTATATAAGGAGGGTCACGGACACAGATAGCTAGCTCTTCACGCAACCACCTAAGTTACTTCCTATGTTATATTTTACCTATTAGTTCAATCTATACTCTACTCTTATTACGACCATCCGTTTACATCACCGACCGAAAGGTGATTCCGAGAACGCATCGCTAAGGAGCAGTCGCAAGGACTAGGAGTGAAGGCACTCAGCGTTCTCTAGGCGACGTAAGGCTACGAGACCTGAAGAGCGGTAAGACGAGTGGTACGTATCGTTACCTGTTGCAGTTAAAGAAGATAGTGTGCCTTGTCCGGCAGACTAAGGATAGGTTTGTAACACCAAAATCCAATTCTTCTCTAGCAGTTTACTATCACCAGATAATATAAGCATCATAGCAGTTATATCTGTTGCTTGGTATATGTAATGGAGCATAGCTACATGTTTCCTGTTCTGGATTTCGGTTATACAATTACTATTCCTGCTTCAGTGATAGATATTGTTGAAGAAGAATGCTTCAATGTGTTGAGGAATCATATCCTCAAAGACTTTGCTCTATTGTATACGAAATATGATATCTGATTGTTGATTTTCTGTTCCAGATGCTATTATATATGACAGCTAAGACCTAAGAAATTGTTTTCTCATCAATATCCATGTCTTTCTTGTTCTGGTAAGTGTTATCAGTGAGGTATTTAGTCGTTGTACATGGTAGTTGTTGTCGTCATGGCTGAAAGCTAGGGTAGGCCAAAAACCCCCTCTGCGAACTTACGGCACACTCCTTGGAAGCACAAACAACTGAAGCACAAACAACTGAAGTACAAACAACTGAAGTACAAACAACTGAAGCACAAACAACCGAAGCGCAAACAACCGAAGCACCTGTAGGGTATTCGCACAGAGAGAGAGAGAGAGAGCCACAATTCAACACTCACGTGGCCCAACCCCTCCTTTCCATGCCAAGGAAATGAAAGAACTGGAATGAATAACTGGTTATTGCTCGTTTTTAGGGTACGGTACTTGTACGAGTGCAGTACCGTACGGTAATTGTTCTGCACCTCATTTTGTACAACCGTAGGCGTGTCGGATTGTCGGAAGGAAGGAAGGAATGGAGATGGCGGATCCAATGGTGGGTCTGAGCCGGCGTTTTGGAACTCGATTTGAAGATCAATGAGCGGAAGCTGACACGGCTCACTCACACAGGCTCGTTTGCTCGTTGGTATACCGAGTGGATTGGTGGAGAGAGATTCCAAAGCTTGCTCGCTTGCTCGGATTACCAGCATCACACCTAGAACAGGAGGGAAACAAGTGAAAATGGGATAAAGTGCAAGGGTCTTTTTTTTTCTCTTTTTTTCTTTTTCTTCCCTTTTCTCTTTTGATTGCTTCTTTTTGTCCCTGTCTTGTCGATGATATGCAGGAACAGAATGGTTTTGTGTATAATTATTGGTTGAGGAGACAGAGAGAGCTGGGATCTCAGTCACAGCAGAGTAGAATCGCTAGGCCGAGCCAAGATGCTGGAGCACTCATACCTGTGCAGTGTTGGTGCTTGTGGGCAGGTGACAGGATGGGTGACATTCCAGTAGCGGTACACTGCCTCTGGTGAGTTAGTTAGTGTGTGCTTTTTTTTTCTTTTTCTTTTTCCTTCACCAAGGGATAATTGGAGTGTTTTTCTTCTTTTTTTGCCTTGTCCTTCCCAAGTCTAGACCTGTCTCCTGAGACTGACCGTCTTCGCGTCTTCTTGGACGATGATGGGATGGCGCTACCGAATCGCTTGTGAACAACATTTGTATCAATACAAGTGTTGTTTAGAACCGCGTGTTTCATCAATGGGACGAGACCAGAAACTTGAACGCGTTGTTGCCACACGAAAGCGATGGTCAAGAGTGGCATTTGGCGCTGGTCTATACAAGTACTCGTAACTTATTTGGCGTTCCTTTCATGTCAACTGGTACGATGCTGCACGCATGTCTGGGATACCGGCAGAGTCCAACTCGAGAGTTTTAGCAAAGTCGGGGGGGGGGAAGGGGAATTGCAAGGGGAAGAAGGATGGGGCAGTCCGGAATTCCCACCCAGCATTCTTTCTCAAAGACAAGACAAGCTGTCTCTTGACCTTTTGCTGGAAATCCTAATATGGCTTAGCGTTCATCTGCAGGTACCGCTGCAGCCTTTCCTACTCGAGTATTACAAAGGTGGCGGGGCGGTCCGTTCATGGCTTTTTTGGTATAGTGTGGCTGTTACTGTATACGAGTACTCGTAGCGAAATTCGTAACTGCTTCTTTCCTTGGCTACTTTACTCTTGCAAGTACTCTACATACGAGTACTCGTGCACTCGGCCACTCTGCCCTACCTTACTCAGGCACAAATTGATGCAAGGACGTCTTTCTTCACTGACCAGGGTCTGCATGCTCGTGTCTCACTGGAGAAGCTCAACTCTTGCCCTGCTCAAGTGCTGGGGAGGAAGAGGCCGCATGGATTGCAACCACACTTGTCCCGACATCCAGCAATGCATCCAGAGGCCAAAATGCGATGGCCTTTCTTTCCATTCACTCCGGGGGAGCACTCCTCGTCCTGAATGCCCTTCCCCCCTCCATCTCAATCGGGCCGGTTTGTGAGTGAGAACGAGTGAATGGGTTAGGGCAGCATTGTGGACCACCGACTGTATGGCAGGTGGGTGGGTGTGGTTCTGTGCAAGCATGAGCACCGTGAACCATGTCCCCCCCCTCCACCATCACTCTTCCCTGTCAGGGTTGGTGACGGGTGGTCATGGTGCCCAACCCTTCTTCGTCCCCTTGGTCGGTCTTTCTATTTATCTACCCCATCCTCCCCCCTCCTCCTAATTCTATTCTCACCACTTTACAACTAGTTGCTGAGCCTGTTTTTTTTTTATATTTCTTTCTGTCGCTCACCTTTCTATCCCTTTGCCCACCAGTCATTCATTTGCCTTCCATTTAAATCGACCTGCACACCTTCCTTAGCTTTGATAGCAAACAATCCTTCAGTCAGTCTCCGAATAATCACCTCCCCCCCCCAGCTCTTCAGCCAAAAAAAAAACGAAAAAATATCACAAACTCAGTTGGCTATCAGTGAAGATCAGGACATCTACTCATCCTCGAAGGATCACCATTCTACAAGAAAATTGAATCGGTCATTTTTATATACAAAAACATCAAACAAACTATCGTCATGTTCTTGGCACGTTTGTCAAATGTTGCCCTTGCTCTGCTTGTAGTATTGCAGCTTAGCTCTGCCCAGCCACATGGTATGTTATCTCGGATTCCAGGATTTGGATTTGAGCTTGGACTAATTGTTTCTACAGGAGGGCCTCATGGCAGAAGATTCGCAACTCCTGATGGGGTTTCCACTTCTGCCACCAAGTCCAAAGGAGGAATTGTTTACTCTCCCTACAGCGCGGAAGGAAACTGCCATGACCATTCCACCTTTCTCTCCAATGTTGCCAAACTCCAGGACTTTTCTTTCCTCCGTCTCTACGGTATCGACTGTGACCAGATTACCAATGGCGTGGCTGCCGCAAAGCAATATGGCTTCAAGCTCTTCCTTGGCGTTCACAACATTTTCGATAGTGACAACGAGATCAGGAGCCTTATCACCATGGTCGGGAGCAACTGGGAACTTGTTCATACTGTTGCTGTTGGTAATGAAGTTGTCAATTCACATCAGATGGCTGCCGGAGATGTTGCAGCCAGAGTCAACAGTGCCCGCTCTCTTTTGAGAGCTGCTGGATACGCTGGACCAGTCGTCACTGCTGACACTTTCGTTGCCATTATGGCAAACAAGGTTCTTTGTGATGCTTCTGACTACGTTGCTGCCAACTGCCACCCCTTCTTTGATGGAAACGTTGCCGCTTCCGCCGCTGGTGACTTCTTGAAGACTCAGTCCGAGAATGTCAAGAACGTCTGTGGTGGAAAGGACGTCTTGATCACTGGTAACCTTTGCCATTACCTGTTGGGGAAAAATCAACTGATAAGAGAAACTTTTTTTTAGAAACCGGTTGGCCTTCTGCCGGTGATCCCAACCGTGAGGCTGTTCCTTCCCTTGAGAACCAAGTTGCTGCCATTTCCTCCATCAAGAACGCCATGGGGATGAACGTCATTTACTTCAGTGCCTTTGACGACAAGTGGAAGAAGGATACTTCCGGCACCTTCAATACCGAGAGTGTTTGTTTCATCTTATCTACAAAAGTTATGATCTATTTGCTAACTCCAATTCTAGCATTGGGGCATTAAAAACCTCGACTTCTAAGCTCTGCTATTAGCTCATTCGTTTCGTATATAATGGTTTTGTGGCGTGGTACATTTTATGGAATTCCAAGGGTTGGTGACGAGTTCCGCCCCCGATGTTGCTTAAAGGTGGGGGATCAAGGCAAAACGATAAAGGAGGGAAAAGGCAGTCTTGAAGGTTGTGGTATTTGTGATGCGCATTAGCATGGGACGGTACTTGATTAGTATCGTTCCTGTAAAAGGTGGATTTTCCTTTGGCATTCGGATATATCAATGTTGGGAGTAAACTAGACCGACTGTAGATTTAGAGGGATTTCTCTTTCTTGTATATACTTCAACTGTGTGGGTTAGAAGTTGAATAGTCTCTTGAGTTTAATTAACTTGAGTTTTCCCTCCACCGTATTGCCACTCTGACCAGGATAGTTTTATAATAATTATAGTTTCTGAATACGGAGCCTGTAGCCATTTGTACACTCTTAGCGATAAAGGTACACCGAAACAGTTTGAAAATTGCTAAGATTTTTTTAATTTTATTTTTGCTTTCCTTGTTGAGTGGTTGATCTTTAGGCTATTGAATGAGATGGTTGAGACAGGTTGAGAAACGCGCCGTTAATTGGGGAGGTTAGTGGATGATCGTTCTTCTGGATTGGGGGGGATTGCTCGGGCGAATTTCATTGAAGGTTGGGGAATGTTTGCTACCACGAGTCATGCGGGGGCTCCTCGAGGTGGATTTCAACGTTTTCTTCGATTGGGAGAAAGTGAAGAACGTGATTTAGAGGTGCCGGCTATTGGTTATTTTTGACGGATAATTGAGGACCGGCGATGATCTTGAGATGTCTAGGTCTCTATGGGATCATAGAGAATCACTCGGAGGATTATATCGTGATGAGTCAAGGAGAAGAGCGGAGAATGCAGGGAAAGAAAGGGGTGGCTGACAGCCGCCTTTAAGGGCGACAGGAATCCAAGGGAGGAAGGATAAGAACCCACTTGTGCATGACACGTGGGCACGCCATCTTCCCGGAGCATCTCCCCCTTCCCCTCCCCTGGAATGTGCCCTCCATTCCGCATCCAGCGAAAAACAAAAAGTTATATCATACACCCTCAGCCATCCCACTTTCACCCTCCCCCCAGCCATCCACCGCCCCGCTACCCCGCCACAACTTTATCTCCCTACAGCAAACCTACGAACTAACTTAGTCCCGTCATGCTCCCTCACTTCCTCTACCAGTACCTGTCGAACTTACGCTCCTTCAAACCACCACCCAACCACGCGCAGAAGGGCGTAGCGTAGTCACGATGAGATACCTTCTCTTCCTCTCATTACTATTATCACTGCTGTCACGGTTCGCATCAACCGCATCATCATCATCATCATCATCATCATCACAATACACACCTGCCAGCGCGCACCTATCGGAGGACTCCTCGACACTCTACCTCCTCTTACCATCGCCGCAAAGCGCAGAGTTCAAGTTCGTCTCGCTGAACGTGAGTGACCGGGTATCCGCGAGGAACATGTCCAATGGATTCCGAGAGTTACCGGCTCCCCCACCGCCAAAGAACCCGGGATCAGGGCAGATCTCGATGACGCCGCTGCTCTTCAGCGGGAAAGGGGGGGGCGAGAACGACGTTATGGTATTACTGACGGGATCTTGCGATTCGGATTTGGGGCTTTACGAGTACAACGTTTCCGACCGTTCGGGAGTTTGGCAGAACCGGAATATGAAGTCGAGTATAGAAGTTGCCCCTAAAGGAAGGAATCATGCTGCCGCCTTTTCCTACGAGATTTCCGCAACGACGAGCGCGATTGCTTCGGGGCCGACCTTCATGAGCGGGGCTGGACCGAGCGACGATGAGTTGCACGAGTACGAGCAGGGGAATGTCGTTGCAACAGAGATCCATCGTAGGGCGTACCTCTTTGGCGGGGCGTGCCCCGGTGAGACCGGACCAGTGTATACAAATTCCATGCTGGAACTCGAGTTCCCTACTATCCGCGAGTTCTCGTACACTCAAGGGAAACGAAAAGGGCTTTCGGAATCTGGGCCCGCGGCTGCCTCTACCGCTGTCACGCTGGTGGAGCGTTGGAGTGGGAATAATAACAACAACAACAATAATAATAGTAGTAACAATAATAATAATAGTTACGATTGGCCGATTCCCGAATCGGGGTTTTCGTTCACCACTTTTTCGAAGGGGGATAGTATGACTACTGTCATGATCGGAGGACACACCGAGAGGGCGTTTGTGGATATGCGGCGGGTGGCTGTATATCTTGTTCCCGAGGGCCGCTGGAGATTTGCGGACGTGAGCCTGCCCAGGTCGTTCCCGCCGAAACTACCGACCAGCTCGACAAAGGTGGGCAACGTGCCGGAGCCCACCCCAGGAACTACGAGGGAGGATCCCTCCACTATCGTGGAGCGACGGGACGAAGTATTTACCAGACGAATCGATTCCCGGGCGGGGCATACTGCCGTTGCAACGAAAGATGGGAGGCGAGTGATTGTCTATGGAGGGTGGGTTGGTGATGTCAACACCCCGGCTGAACCTAGATTGATTGTGCTGGATATGTCTGGCGAGATTGGTAGGGGCGGGTGGAGATGGGAGGTCCCGTATATCTTTGGGGGGGAGCTTGGACCTCCTGGCGACGGTCATCAGGATGGACTGGCGGGACATGCGGCGGTGATGCTTGATGGGGATGTCATGATGATTACCAGTGGGTACAAGATATCTCCATTCGAAGCTGGGGGAGTGCCACGGGTCAGCGAGAGTACTTATCTGTTCAACGTCACCTCGAATACCTGGACGTCTACATACAACCCGCCAAAGGCGACAGCCCTACCAATGAGTGAGAAGGGTGAAAAGGAATGTAAAGATAATAAAACAGTTACTGTCCTCGGCATCTTGCTTGGCCTGATCTCAGCCATCGCATCAGTAGCGCTATTTTTCTGGTACCGCCGCAGAAACAAGGATTCGGACGAAGAAGATCCCATGAGGGGCAACACCTGGGAAACGGAAGGGAGGCGAGCCTTCGGCTTCTACTCGAAAGAGGGCTCAAACGCCTCGTCGGGAGACCGCATAGGCATAGTTGAAAAGACACACGCCACCCGCATGCTCGGGGTGAACCAATCCTTCAACTCCCTCTCCCGCTCCATAACTCCTGAGGGTGGCAGTTCCTTTCGATCCTCAAGGTCGATCTCTCCACCCCGCCCACCCCTAGCACAACCACTCCCGCAGCCTACCCGCCAAGCGCAAGTCTACCGCGGGGCCGCCGCACCGGCGCGTGTATCCACAATCCTCGAAAGCGATGAGGAAAGCATTCGCAGACACAGCACCAGCAGCGCCGGAGCAACGGATGGCTCGACGGATCTCACAGAGATATACAATCGGTCCCTAGCATTCGCGGAGAAAATGGCGCAGCAGGAAACCATCTACGAACGCACACGGGAGAGCTCCCGGAGCGGAACGCCGACGACGTCAGACGGGTGGACGCCGGATGCATCCACGTTTCCAAAACCCCCAGGGCAAGCAGCACCACCACCACCGCCGCCGGTGCCGGTACCCATTCGGGGCGGGAGATCAAGACTCGTGGCGGCAACGCTATCCTCAGAGAGCCTAAACTCTCTTCCAAAAGCCCCACTGAGGATCCCATACACCCGCAGTTACCCACCTAGTCGAGCCCGAACAATCGCTCCATCCATACGCGCACCAAGGGTGCGAACTTTAATGAAGCCGGCCCGTTTCTTCCCTTCGCCGCCCAGGCCAACAATCACCCAACGGAGCATCTCCCTAGATGCACAAGCCAGATTCCCGATAAACGCTACCACTCCGGATAGCAGCACGATACAAGCCGCTACCCCCCTACCCTCAACCACCTCCTCGAACCCATCCATCACCCCTTCTTCTAATATCCTCCCCACGCCCACGCCTACCCCAAGGGGCATAAAACGCTGGCTCAGCGTGACAGCGGTGCGCAACGCCCTGCCGCAGATCAAACCTTCGTCGCCGTTGTCGCTATTTGGGGGCACCTCCTTTAGGAGCGTTTCGAGCTCTGCTTCTTTGGGGAGGGACTGGATGGATGGCGATGAGGAGGAGGAGGAGGGGGAGGAGGGGGAAGGAGGAGGAGGAGGGGAGAGTAGGTCGGTTTCCGTGCCGATTATGCTAGACCGTGGTGATGAATGGGATGTAGAAGAGGCGATTGGCGCAGGACGGGTGGTACAAGTTATGTTTACAGCGCCGAAGGGCGCGTTGAGGGTTGTAAATTATGACGAACCAGTGGGAGGGGGGTAAAATCCATTTCATTTTTTTTTTTCTACCAGGCGGAGGAGGTACTTGTAATAGCCATTTTCTCATTCTTGTAGATATTTCCGTAAAAAAGTGGGGGTTAACTTGGCATGGAGGAAGGGATATAAGTTTCTCTGTTTGTTTGTTTTTGGCGTTTTTTATTTTTTTATTTTTATTTTCAAATAATATATCTAGGATCGGGTTGGAATTACTGCACTGTACTGTATTTGCACTGTATTTAGCAACAAGGATGTCAAGCCAGTCAGCGGTTCGAACGAGCGAGGTTTCGTGATGGATGCGAGTACTATCGTACCTTCTCACTTTACAAGTGAACGAGTGATAACATTCCGACCATTATACACGATTCACAATTTCAAAAGAGAAACCCTGACAAACAGGACTAAGAGGGGGAAAAACAATAGATTGGAAGAAGAAACTGGGAATATACTCGTACATGATAACTTTCCATGTAATAATATGGTGGTATTATTATGATACCCAATTCATTTCGTCCTGAAGGCTTCAAGTCACGACGCTTTCATCATACCGATAAAATTTTCAAAAAAATGATACTTTTTGCTAGAGAGCTTGGACAAAGTATCATTGTGTCAAGGTGTGAAATTGAATTAAAATTGAAGTTTGGAGATCTGGGGGGTAACGGTTTGTTGATCTTGTGATACTTGTATCGTTCGTTGTATAAGGTGTCTTGTATGATATGATGTGATGTGATATGTAGCAACAAATTTGTTGGAGTTGATTTTGTCAAAGGGTAATGCAGACGGTCTGGGTGTTGCTTTATTATAATATTGTGAGATAACACCTTGACAAGAAAACATTCTAAAATAATTTATGTATTGTA
Source organism: Tuber calosporum (assembly GCA_003316355.1). NCBI lineage: Eukaryota > Fungi > Ascomycota > Pezizomycetes > Pezizales > Tuberaceae > Tuber > Tuber calosporum. The sequence goes on along the minus strand of QFET01009658.1, from coordinate 1,254 downwards.
GGTTTCTAAGTTAGATATGATAGTCAGTATTATTTTTATTTTATTTTATTTTATACAAAGCTGTTATAATGATTATAAATAATGTTATAGTAGAGGAGCACGTTAAGGATGGGGCCATCTATATATTATGCTTGTTAAAAATATATCCTCAGTATTGAAAGCCAATAATATATCATAGTAGGTTTTTTTATCTTTTATTTGATTTGATTTAATTTAATTTTTTTTTAAAAAAGAGCAAGTACAATTTTTATCATATGAAAATTATATTATCATAGCTGATATATAAATGAACGAAAACTGTTACAACCTGGCTTCCTTCCTTCCTCCCCCTCCATCCCTCTATTTTGATTACACCAACCACATCCGATTTTGGCTCTCATGATAGTTTACAACATTTTTAGACAACAAACTGGGGTTTTCCTTGCTGTTGATAAGCATTCTCCCCCAGTGGGTTTGGCAAACTATGGCCTTACCTGCTATCCTTACTGCATATTATAGCCTCGTGCCTGCTAATAATAATTCCTACACTACAACTAGGTACTCCTCTAAGTCTCTCAATATTTTGCACCCACTTGAATACCATAATGATGGGTCTAGCAACATTCTGAAGAGTATATTTACCTTTATGCACTTTGGTTTCTGTTTGACCATAATGAGGTTGGAGTGCAGGTTGTTCTTCCTCTTCCTAGCAGAGGGTGAGATTGTTGGACTGACTATGGATCTAATTCAGGAATATATATCTATTACTATACTGTTATGCTGAACTAGCAAACTTATACACCTACTCCAAAGGTCTCTTTGTCTCTCCAATATCTTATGTGGCATTTTGACTATCAGTAGCCCTTTGATCAGGTTTTACATACCTGTCAGGCTTCTTTTCTACCTTGTGTTCACTGTAGTAGCTGTTACAGGGTAGCTAATTCGGTACTGTTGAATTGACTAGGCCGTGCTCGTATCGAGAAAATCGGAGAACTGTCAGGAATGCTCGGTAAAAGTATGGTTTTAAGATAAAAGGGTTCTCAAAGGTGAATAACTGAGTAACTGAATATATTGTTAAGGTCTCTTCTCCGTTGCTTGATGATCTCTTAACTATGGGGGACTGCTAACTATTTATACACTTTTCCCAGTACTTAGGTTGGCCATATAAAAGAAGTATCCTTGGAAACTTCGGCCATGGTCTAATCAGTGCGAACATGGTTTGACCCTGAAGATGTATGACCCCACTACAGCAAATGATCCCCCGGACTATCTATT
>QFET01009655.1:0-13761 GCA_003316355.1 Tuber calosporum | reverse complement strand
TCCTCTAACCCCCCGCTTGTCATTCATGGTTTTGACCCATCTCGTCCCCAGTTTTCCGACGCCCTTGCGGTCGGCTCCCACCAGGTGGTTGTTGGCAGGGCTGGTGGGAGGAAAAGCAAAGGCAAGGCTGCCGCAGCTAGTGCTGGCCCCTCTGCTGCCCAAGTGGCCCAGGCCACTACGTCTCCTTCCCCCCCTAAAGTTAAAACACCCCCTCCCCTCCCCGCCTCCTCACGTCGGTTCTATGCTCCCCGTACTTCACCAGGTTTCAGGTCTGATGCGCTTGCTCTTGCTGGTTTAGTGGCTGACCTCGCTGCCTCTGTCCTTGATGAGGCCAACTGCTCTCTTCCTCGCTCTTTTACTACCACTGTTAATGACCGCGGCACTGTTTCTCTTCTTGGCCGTGACCTCTCAGTCCCTGCCCTTTCCTATGCTCCCTACTTTGATGCTCTTTCCCTGCGCTTGAATCAATCCTTCCCAGTTGGAGAAAACCCCTGGCTTTCCTTCCGCCCTGCTCCCAATGCCACACTGGTGGCCATCCACTCTGTCCCCTTGGTCTACCTCCCTGATAACGATGAGGACCTCTTCGCTAGCCTCTCCACCTCTATTAGAAACTCAACTGGGGTTTCAATCCTCTCAGCTCGCTTCCTCAACCCGGACAAGGAGTCCAGGTTGGGCAAGTTCTCAACGTCACTCATTGTTACAGCTGACCCCTTGGACCTCAGTCGTTTGGTCCCTTGGGTTCCCCTCTTCTCCCAGAACCGCAGGTCTGAAAGGGCCTTTTCCTCCAATGCCTTCACCCAATGCTTCAACTGCTGGAATTTCGGCCATGTCGGCCCCCGGTGCAAAGTTGATCACTCTGTCTGCCCCCTGTGCTCCCTCCACCACACCAGGGCCGAGCACCGCTGTCCCAACCCATCCTGTCCCAAGGGTGGCAACCTGAAACCTGTTCTAAACTGTTGTATCTCTTCCCCTGCCAGATGCACCAACTGTGGTGGCGACCACTCCGCCAGATATCGCGACTGTCCTGACCGCCCTTCTCCTCCCCCGCGTCCTGTCCCCACTACCGTGTCCCGCCCAGGTCCACCCCCTCCGCCCGACGCTATGGATCTTGCTGGGGATGATGGTTCCCCCTCTGGGCAACCTCTGCAACAGGCCCCCAGCACTTCCATCCTCCGACCCACCCCCTCTCTTGCTCCCCCCTTTGAACCGGAAACCCCTAGGCCTTGTAGTTCTTCTGGGAACCTCCTGTCCAGCATTCAGCTAGATCTCCCCCCCCCCTTCCCGCACCTCTTCTCCGCCAAGGCGTGCCCCCTCAAGGCAGGGCTGCCTCCCACCCTCGGAGGCCCCCTCCCATACTCCTTCCTCACATCATGGGTCGGGCTCTGCCCGCTAATGTCTCACGCCCACTCTTCCTCCGCCACCCCTCCACTCCACTCACTCCTGTCCATTGTCCAACACAACAGCTTTGGGAGCTGGGATGTATTTCTTTCATTGTTTAATTCCTTTGCGGGCTTATCACTCCCTTCTTCTGTTGTTTGTTTACAGGATCCCCCGGTTTACAGGGGCCGCCTTCCCACCTTTCGTGGGTTTTCTTCCTTTCACCCCCCTGCTTTGTCTTCTGGTTCCCATAGGGTGGCCTTTTATGTATCTGCTTCCTTGCTTAAGTCCTGTATTATTCTTCCTGTGTTTTGTGGTAGGCAGGATGTCATGGGCTTGGATTTTTTCCAGTGCACTATGGCCTTTGGGTTTTCCTTTCCTCGTTTTCGTATTTTGAATTCCTATAGCACTTGGTTTTCTCCTTCCTCCCCTCGTCGTACTGTTCCACCCTCTGTTGTGTTTCCCTCTGTTGATTTTCCTGTTTTAACCCTGGGAGATCTCAACATTCACCTTCCTGCTGCAAATCCCCTGCGCGATTTCTCTCATCAGGAGCTTGCTGCCTCATCCCCCTATGCTGACAGGGCCTCTGCCTTGGGTTTTTCACTCTTGAACACTCCGGGTGTTTTCACCCGCTTTCCTTTGGGTGGCTCGTCCCGCCCTAGTATTTTCGATCTTGCATTTGTTTCCCCTGCTCTTGCCCCTTACTTTCAACTATGGGATACTCCCCTCCCCTCCACCGGCTCTGACCATGTTCCTATCTCCATCACCTTCGCTCACCCTTCGGCAGCCACTCCAGCTCCGGCCCCTAACTTGGCTTTGACAGAGTGGCCCGCACTGGAGGAGGAGCTTAAGGTGTTTCCTGTTCCTAAGGCCTCCTCTCTCCCGACGGCCTCCTCCCTAAGCACCTGGTTCGACCAGCACTCCACCCGCCTCACTTCTCTCCTTAAGGAGCACACTGCCTTGTCCCGCCCCTCCCTCCACGCCAAACCCTGGTGGTCCCCTCTACTCTCTACTCTGCGACGGGAGTTCCACTCTGCCTCACGTATGGCTAGACGCCCTGGCTGCCTCCCCGGGGCGCAGGACGCTGCCCGCCTCTCTAAGTGTAGGTACTTTAAGGCGATTAAGGCTGTAAAGAGGGCCCACTGGTCTGACCTCCTCATGTCAACCACTCTCCGCACTATTTGGACCACTAGAAGGCTGGCCCTTGACCGCCCCACCCCTCGTTTCCCCTCCCTCCCAGGGGCCGATACCCCTGAGGGTATGAACCAGGCCCTCCTTGACCATTTTTTCCCTCCTTGACCATTTTTTCCCTCCTCGCCCTTTCACTTCCCTCCCATCCATCTTGTGCCCATTCGGGGACTGCCCCCCCCTCAAAACTGAGGAAGTGGCTTCCAACCTGGCTCGCTCATCCTCCTCCTCCGCCCCTGGCCCTGACACGATCCCGTATTCTGTCTGGAAGAAGGTACTCGCTGTCAACCCCTTGATTCTCACCCATCTCCTCAGCCCGCTCCTGCAGTTTGGCTTCCACCCTCCTTCTCTAAAAAAGGCAAATGGGGTTATCCTTGATAAGCCCGGCAAAGCTTCATATGATTCTCCTTCTTCCTTCCGTATTATTATTCTTCTTCAGACCCTGTCCAAGATCTTGGAAAGGGTTGTCCCCACCCGCCTGGAGCCTATAGCCCGTGCCGTTGGGCTCCTCAATCCTAACCAGTGTGGCTCTCTTCCTGGTCTCTCCTCCTTTGACGCCTGCGCTTCTTTGGTTCACATGATCCGCTCCTTTCAACGTCCACGCCTCATGGTCTCCACCCTCTTTCTCGATATTAAGGGTGGCTTTGACAATGTCGACTCATCTGTTTCGGCCGAGTCCCTCAAGAGATATGGGGTCAATCACTACCTGGTCGCCTGGGTCAGGTCTTTCCTCACTGGTCGCACCCGCTCCTTACTGTTTCAAGGTTCTCCAAGGACCTTTTCCCCTGTTTCTGTCGGCACCTCTCTGGGGTCCCCTGTCTCTCCTTTGCTGTTTGTTATTTATATTTCTTCCTTGCATTTTTCAGTCCCTAAGGGGCTTATTCTTTCGTATGTTTATGATTTTACCATCACTGTGGCGTCTCCTTCTTATCGGGGCAATGTTCGCTCCCTACAGCTGATTTACTACCGTCTCATGCGTAGGGCCTCCATTCGTAGTGTGTCCTTCTCGCTCCCTAAGACTGAGTTGATGCACTGGAGGACTCCGCTTCAGCGGGGGGCACTTGATTTTTCTCCAATCGCTATTGATTTGCTTCTGTTCTCCCCGCAGTCCCAGGTCCTTTGGCTGGGTTACTGGTTTACCCCTTCTCTTTCCACTCACGCTCATTTTTCCTGACGCCTCTCTCTTGCCCAGGGTGCTTTTACTACTGTTCAGCGCCTGTCACCCCCAGGGTCTGGACTCTTCCCCCATTTGTGCCACAGGCTGGCCGTCTCCCTTCTGCTACCTATCCTCGTCTATGGAGCAGACCTTCTGGTACCCTCCCTCTCACTCTTGGACCGAATTGAAGTCTTTTGGCGTTCTATTCAGCGATGGGTCACCAACTATTTCCGTTCCACTCCCACTCCGTTCCTCTCTACGGAAGCCTGCCTCCCCCCAGTTGCCTCCTTGGCCAGGCACCATCGCCGCCTGGCCGACCTCCAGCTGGTGTATTTCCCGCCCTCCGCCAGTCCCGCTGCAGCTCTCCTTCCTCCTGACTTTCCTTCGCTTCTACAGTTCCGTGCACCGGATTCATTCCGACACCTGTGTAGGCATATACCCACCAATGTTATGCCCCTGAGCTGGCGGACATCCCCCCCTACACCACCGGTATGCACACACCTCCCAATTGATGCTCTCGCTCATCTGGCACTACCGCTCCTGGGCTCGTTATCCTTTGCCCCCTTGATTAGGACGGATCTAGTATCCTTTCCCCCCCCCCTGCCACCTGGAGCAGCCATGACCTCTGCCTACCGTGTTCTGTGCCGGAAGGCCCATGATCTCCTTATGGATGACTGGCTCAGGACCGCTCCTCCACCTGAGTATTATCGTTTCCACAGGCGCCTTTCGCCTCACCCTTTCATGGGCCTTGGGAAGTTCATTGCCGGGCGCGTACATCAGATACGCTCATTCAAGAGCTACCTTGCGGCCCACACCTCCTGGTTTTCCATCGGCCTTCCCACCCTCTGCCCCCGTTGTGGGGAGGAGGATGAGACGTCCAGCCACGCCATCCTACGCTGTCCCACAACGGCCCCAGAACGGTCACGCCACCTCCTAGGTGTCACCGACATTGGCCCTGAGGCCCCTCTCTGGTCCTCGCTCCCGCTCCTTCTTGCCTTTGGTCGCTTTATCCGCGAGACGGGCACCGCCTTCCCCCCCCTTATTCCTGCCCCTGGGCGTCGCTCCCCCTCCCCAATGATCTTCCCCTCTTCCCCTGCCTCCTCCGTGGCCCCTCTCCTTCTTTCTTCCTCTCCGCCTCAGCCGCTTTAGCTTATATTTTGATTAGCTTGGGTTTTCCTAGGTGTTTGTGGTTGTGTTTCCTTTTGTGTTAAAAGTTGGCCCTTGGGTCTTGGTTTCTTTCATTTACTTTCCGATAAACCGTATGTGGTGACGTGTCTTATGCAAGGCATTACTAGGAGCTTTTGGGGGTGTTCTTTCCTTTGTTTGTTCATTTTGGATTTAAGGTTTTCTTTACGCCATATCTCACGATGCATGCAAGTTCTTATACCTTAACAAGCAATACATGATAAAAAAAAAAAAAAAGATATCTAGCTCTTCACGCAACTACCTAAGCTACTTCCTATGTTATACTTTTACTATTAGTTCAATTGATACTTTATTCTTATTACGACCATCTGTTATATTACCGATCGAAAGGTGATTCAAGAAACGTATCGCTAAGAAGCAGTCGCATGGGCTAGGAGTGAAAGGACTCAGCGTTCCCTAGGCAACATAAGGCTACGAGACGTGAAGAGAAGTAAGACGAGCGGTACGTATTGTTACCTGTTGCAGTTGAAGAAGATAGTGTGCCTTGTCTGGCAGACTAAGGATAGGTTTGTAACAATTTGCTGGACAGAATATTTGTCCTTTTGTTAAGTTTTTCTTGCTACAATCTTTTGTATTTAAAGAGCCTGCAATCCCTTAACGATTCAGACTCTCAAGCCTCACAGGACTATCATCCTTTAATACTACAAGTTGAACAGTCACTCTCCTAGTTCCATATTTTTTATCCTGTCTATTGAATACCTATCCATCGACACTTCTCCTCCAATTCAAATAGTATCTTCAGAGTCCCTTTGAGAGACTGGTGATACTTGGGAAAGGTTATAGAGTATATCTTTCACTGAGGCTAAGTAGCTCTACTGTTGATTATACTTTTTGTCTGCATAGGTTGTAGTTATCTTGTAACCTGCTGATTCTATATATTATCATATCCTATAATTTGTACTATATCTCTTATGTCTAACACAACCATCTAAGTTTACTCCAATATGATTGCTCTACCTTTTTACATACCTGTCCCACTATTCTTGTTTTACCTCCAGAGACATAGCATTCAGCTATCAATATAATGTGGGCATTGGTCTAAGAACAATAGTGCAACTCCCATCAATCCTACTAGGGGCAGTAGTTCTCCTCCCTTGATGGTAGAAATTAACACCCTATATGATATTAACAAGAATTCAATCAAAGCATATTGGTGAGAACTCCATCATACTTAAACTCCCTTTATAGAAGTAGTTACCTGTTACTATTTAGCTAATAGTGTAGGATTGTAACACCTGTACTACCTATATTGGTCTCTTATTCCCCCTTTAGATATATTGAAATAAACTTGATAATATGTGTAAATATTTCAATATTATGATAGTTAATTCTCCTATCCTCTTTCTCATCCAGAATTGTTTTTCTCAAATAACAACCAAATCCAAATAAAGGTTTAATTATCTTGAATTTAACCTTTCTTTCATCTTTATTCCTAATTCATATCCTTCAACTATATTCAATCTCTTACCTCAATTCTTTAACTAATTTCCCCTTAGTTCATATTCTAATATTACTTCAAGGAAACCTAGTACCTGAACTTCCTCTTTCCCTATTATACCAACCTTATCTTATCTCTTTACTTAATATCTTCTACTCTTCATTTCAAGATATCCACTATACAACTTTTTGTAGTCAATATATATTCTAACTTATTTCCAATTTGAAAGATTTTTATCCTACTTTATTGATTGAAAATGTTTTTACTATCGTATATCTAGGAAACTACTAGTATAGAATTTGATATTTTTCTAGCCAAGTGATTGCCAAGCAGCACTTTGGTAACTTTCCGTTGAATGGATTGAGTTGAGGCCAACAATTCTCTAGGTTGTTGCTTGTATCTGCTTACTACTTTTTACTCTATAATTTCACCAAATTCACAAAAATATGTAATGACACTTTTCTATTTACGGGCAATAGGAAGAAACTCTTTTCACTATATCAAGTTCTATCCTTTTAATCCTTACTCAAGATCAAAATTTTCCAACCTCCTAGCACTCTACTCTCAAGACGTTAGCACGCCTTCCTAATTTCACACTGTTAAATCCTCCTTCTTGCTCCCTTCTCCTCTTGCTTGACTCGACCGTCAGCTACCACCCAACTGACCACTCCTGTCATATTTTCGGTAGTACTCCTAGAATCGCTTAAAAATCCTCCCTAAAGCATCAATAATCATATCCGCTCAACCAATCCTGTAACGAAGCTTGTCTTGAGGAATGGGTTTGAATATTGCATCAATTTTTCCCACTTTTCACTTTTTCTTTCTTTCTTCTTCTCACCCCTACTCTTGCCACGAGTGACTGGCCATGATCGCCCTAGAACATCTGATTCCTTCTATCTTTAATTTCAACTCATTATTGTACTCAGATCTCATGGTTCCCATCATGAGTTTTTCAATTTCTCTTTTTCACCAAAAGGTAATTCCATCGGGGACATGTGTGCATCGTCTTGGCGTTCCCGAGGACCCGGTCTGTGTATATCTATCATTCGATTGCGAATATTGATGGCCTTGTGCACTAAACTGGGGGTGCGGTAATAGGGTTGGCAGGTGTTATAGGCAGGTAGGCTGTTAAGAGAGGGAGGGAGGGAGGGAGAGAGGAAGGGTGGGAGGAGTTCCCCATGTTGCCTTCCCAATTACTATGCACTGAGGAACCGATACTCCACCTGTGATATCTCGAGTCTGGTCAGCTGGTTGGTTGGTCGGTTGGGGCGGCTAGAGGCCTGACGCGCGTTTATTGAGCACCTCAAGCTTTTACCTCCCATAGTAGGGGGGGAGGAAATTTTTTTACTCGGAACTGAAGCACAACTTCGGAAGCTGCAGGCCATGATTACATTTGGTAAGCTAGGGAAATAATACTTGCCGTAGTAGGAGTGGGATCAGCATGATGAGAAACTAGAAAAGTAACTGGCTATGCTCGCTGGTAGATGTCCCAACCGAAGGAGGCATGAAAGCCTTCTTTTCCTCCTCGCTCTCCTTCCTGCATTCCCCCCTTCCCTCCATCGCGGACTAGGCTACTCGAGTACCGGTACCATACTACCCTGAGGCAGTTGATCGTCTTCTGTGGGCCTAACCGGAATGCGAGAGTAGGTGCCGGTATACTCGAGTACTCGAGTAGGTAGGGGAATGAGAGAGGGGTGGGGGGAATACACCAACGTGGCAGGCCAGGAAAGATTCACGCCCTACGGAATTGGCTTATGCACAGTGTACCCAAGCACAGTATGTTTGCGCCTCCTCGAGCATGTATGTAGGTACTCCAGCACTGTACTGTACGGTACATACGGATTGGATAGGATTGGCACCTGGAGGAGACATTGCCATTCTTTGGTTTACTTACTTGCAGAAGAGTATTTTCATGGCTCACCCCCTCACAGCGCCTACTATGCTCACTTACGGTGAACACCAAACATCACCAAAAAAAAAAGACGCAATATTCGTCGCACGGCAATTGGGGTCTGTAAAACGCATAAGTTTGTGCGCCCATTCACTACGGTAGCTAGCTGGGCTGCACTCGTAGGCGTGCACGCCGAGCGGCCCGGGTCTAGTACCTCCTTCCTTGCGGCCGAAGGGTCGATGAGGCCGTCCAGATCGATGATGGTGGTTTGTCCGGGATGGATAGGGTGCAGCACAGTACAGCTTCAAACCCTGGTGGTGGGGGAGATTGTTTGTTGTCAAGTTACTTGCACGAATACGGCGCTCATACGATAGGGCTACAAGTGGAGTAAGAGGGGAAGTTATAATCATCTTTTATTCCTAAACAGAGGAGACAGGGAGAGCTGGTGTGGAAGAGGTGCGGACCTGAGGGGGTGGCTTGTTGGCTCGTTGCTGGTCAAAGTCACGTCACGGCGGTGGTGTGCCTGTGCCTAGGCTTGTCTCCTCCTTGCTTGCGATATTGTTGGCCCATAGGCTCATGAGAAGGCTGAGAGATGCGTTTCTCTCTGACTCTTTTTTTTTTTTTTCTTCTTCTTCTTTTTCGTTTGTTTTTGCTAGCTGTACAGTATCCCACTCGTAGATCTTCACTTCCTTGTTTTTTGAGTTTCTCGTGGCAGGGGAATTCCCGTTTTTGTGGTACTGGAGAAGAGAGAAAGGGAAGGAAAGGGAAGGAGAAGAAAAAAAAACCGCACATATCATACTCGAGGACAATCTGAACTTTTGCACTCCAGGTGCCTTCTTCTTGAAATACCGATATCCACCCCCACCTCTCGTCCCAACTTTTTCTTCTTCCGTCAGCTGTGCATCTCGACATCTTCCCCTTCTTCTACTCTACGAATACTCGTACTCTACGAAGACTAAAACACATCCCAAATCTCATCTGGCATCTGAATAATCCTCCTTCCTCCTTCCTCCCACCCTGAACCAAGTGTAATTGGTTCTGGCGCCCGAGAGATCATCCATCCGTTCGTCTTGGCAGGGTGAAGGGAAAAAAGAAAAAGTGTGAATCCCCCCCATCAGAAAGAATCAGAAGAACATGCCAGCAATCAAAGGCATCGCAGATATAAACGAAGCCAACTAGCTAACATCCGTTCATCCAAGATACCATCTCATCGACTGCAAGTCTACTCGAGTACCGTAGGTGATTCGAAAAGAGGAAAAAGAAAAGAAGAAAATAAAAAATAAAAATCTCTTTTTCTGTCGGCCAGTGAATTTTTGGATAATAATTGCTCCATCATATTCATCCCGGATTATTCCTGACCAGACGATTCGCCCGGGTGCCATAAGCTATTTGGCTTTGGTGAATTCACATATTCATCCCCCCCGCATCGCGCCTGGCCCTGCACTGAGGATATCTGAAATTTTTCGATTTACCCACGAGATATATCTTGTTTCCTCGCTGCACAGAGGTGGATTCTTCAAGCAGGAGCAGCAGCAGAAAACTGAAGATATGATTAACTTAGAGTGAAGTTGCTTATAACCGTCTTCTCCGAAAGGTCCCCGCTCCCATTATTGGATTTTCCCTTGTTCCTTCCACCCCCTCCCCCCTTCTCACCATCCATCCACCTCGGTCTTTGGAGGAGAGAAACGGAAACACTCCCTTCTGTACAGATTGAAAACCTCCCTCCTTTCCCACTTTTTTTTTATTGTTATTATTGTCCGGTGTATTTTGGACCCCGCTTCCCCTACCTGTGTTATACCGTATTTGAACCAGCCAGGCTGTTTGGCGGCTGCTTGGCTTTTGCCGGCTTTTTCTCTTTTTATTGCCTCTGTGGGATCTCTTATTTGAGGTGAGTGACAACAAATCAGCGTTAGACCAGATGTCCTTGTCCAATTGATCTGCTCTGTTGTACTTGTAACTTTTTTTTTTTTTTTTTTTTGCTCCTTTCCTCCCTTCCCCATCTCTTTCCTGCTCACATTTTTCATGCTCTTGCCTACCGGTATATTATCTGCTTTTTTTCCTCACATTTTTCCTGCTACCGCTTTCTTGACGGTTGGTCTGTGTGTGACTGGCTGCCTGTGTCCCAGGGAGCCATTGTATGCGCCGATCTGGCACAGATGATTTCGAAAAAATTCGGTGAATTCTCAGTAACGATTGTTGATGATAACAGGGTGCCTGCTCTTTACTCTATTTATTTTATTTTATCCCTTCCGTTCGGTTCATTCTCCCTTTCTAAACGAAAGGAAACGGTAGTGATAGTGCGTGCAGTGGTGCCGAGTTCCCAATTCCAAAACAAGGAGTTATTGGGAAAACACTGTAAGTCGCTTGTTTTATTTTTAATATCCCTCTCATCACCCCCCACCCTTTCTCTTCTACGAGTACCGTACGGTACTCGAGTGCTGTTGCCCCCCTCCTCCCCACCACACACCTTGTGAATATTGGGACCCCTTGCGAGTCGAAACACCAACCAATACTTCGTTGGATTCTCCCTCCCTCGGGATCCCAAGTTCCAAGCAGAGGATGAGATAGAGGAAGCGGATATATCTCCATCTATATGTGACTCTCAGCTCACTTTGAACCTCTCACAGCTTTCACCTACAACTGTCCGTCCCTTTGCTTCTGGTAAACCCCCGTCACAAACCAAGCTCAACCCTATCTGCTTGGTTTTCTTGTGATCCAAGAAGTATATTGCCTTCACACCGAGCCCTACATCCTCTTTTCTCTATTAATTTGAGCAGACGGAACACGAAAAACGGAACACTTGATTTCTGAGAAACCCTTGTACAAAACGACCGACCCTCCGCCCTTCGTCCTCTCAAACTCTTTCAAGTGTTAGCGGATTAGTGCATCCTTTGGGACAGGAAAAAACTTTTGCTCTTTAGCTCTTCTATAGCTAATAAGTTAGTGCTATCACCCTGACTTCCAGGGAAATCGCGCACATTATCTGCGCTGTGGATCTCCCCGGCGCTCATTTACCTCCCCAGGGACCCCCCTTTTCGAAAACAGAGGGGCGCAAGCCCCCGATCAACAATCCTATTTTGCCATATCACTTTAGATAAAAGTTTATTCCTTGGATTGTTTATATACTTCGGGTTCCATCTCGTTTTCGGAGCGTCGTCTTTTTCTTGTTGGTTATTCGTTTTTACCCCGCGCAATCTTGATAACAGATAAACAATGCCGTAAGTAAACAAAATTTTCTTCAAACAATCCTCTGAGATGGGCCGTTCCGGCCAAGTTGAAGACTTTGTCAAGTAATTGATGCAACGGTAGAGAGTCTCTTCAATGAGGCTGTCTATTTGAGGCATCATTTACCCGCCGTGAGATCCGTAGTTTTATTGTTCATTATTGTTGTTTTTGTGCGCTCATTTTCTCATGCGTGTTGCAGTATCAACATTACAATCGATCACACTTCGACAACTCAAGGGTCGTCCGAGTCTTCTATGTCGGAGGAAGAGGGCTCAAGTGGTGTCAATGTTCCATATGGCCACCATCATCCGCAGCAGGCCCTGCCCTTTTACCCTCAACACCCTAACTCCCATCATTCACATCACCCTCGGACGGAATACTCAGACTCTTTCCAAGACTGGGAGGACTTAAATGGCGAGGAGCTGGGGCCATCTGATTCCGCGTCGCGGCCACGAACAGCAAACCGACAGCCTGAACATCGCCCACGCCACGAATCGCGCCGTTCACGACAGCACAGTCCCCCGCGCCACCCACAACCAATTCCTGCGCCGACCCATCCCTCTCCACACAGTAGACATCACCCGCGGCAGCCCGCTCCTTCCGCTCCACAAACACTTTCTGACAGTGATTCCGAAGATCTTCATTACCCTCGACAACCTCAGTCTGCCGGCCCTTCATCTCCTTGGGGATCTGGACCGGGTGGTTCACCAACTTATCCACCCGCGTCAGGGCCCTATATCGGTTACGACCGTGAACAACCCCCACTGCCACAGCCAAGGGGTTATCAGGGCCCGCTTGCTTTAGTTCCCGCTACCCCACCCGCACACCCGAGCCACCTCCCTGGCCCTAACCCCTTACCAGGTGGACCGAACACTCCTGTTGCCTTTGACCACAACGGGTATCCTCTACACCACCAGGACCCATATTCAAGGCATCCTACTCAACCACCACCACATCCGGCCCACTACCCTGGTCATTCAGCATCCCATCCAGCGTATCCTGGTCAATCTCAACATACTCCATATCCACCAAGTCACGGAAGTCACAGCAGTCGTCGATCTGGTCCAATGTCGCCATATCATCCATATGGACAGCCTCATGGCGCTAGATACCATACTTCCCATCACCCGCAGCACAGCCATCCAGGTCTCCCACCCCATCATGCGCATCCCCAACATCCGCCGCATGGCCAACCGATGTCGAACGCCTTGGCTCGTCATCAGCCAGATCCCTATGGCTACTACTCCAATAGCCCTTATAATCCTTATGGCCCGAATCCGTACGGAGGCGGATACTTTTCTTCTAGCGCCCATCCCCACCATTCAATGAACCATATGACAACAATGATGGTTATGGGGCCACAAGGATATCCTATTCCGTACCATATGCCGACTCAACGCTCCCCAAGCCCTCCCTCTCTCGTCGATGACAAACCGCTGGAAAAGACCGAGGAAGAGAAGCGTGAGGAGGAGAGGTGGGCAAGATTGCAAGAGGAGAGGAAGATGAGACAGGAGATGATGGAGGAAGAACGCAAGTGGCATCAAGAGAAGTTGGATCGCGAGAGGAAGGCTGAAGAGGAAGCAAGAGCCCGCGTGGAGGCCGAGGCCGCAGCTGAAGCAGCTGCGAAAGCTGAGGCTGCCGCTAAGAAGGCTGCCGAGGAAGCTGCTAGAGCAGAGGCTGAAGCTAAAGCTAAGGCTGAGGCTGAGGCTGCCGCAAAGCTAGCCGCTGAGATTGCCGCTGCCGCCGATAAAGCGCGTGAAGAAGCTACTAAGGAGGCCGAGGAGAAGGCTGCAGCCGCCATTGCTGCTGAAAGAGAGAGGGCTAAAGCTGAGGCGGACGCTAAGGCCAAGGCTAAGATCAAACCGAAGCCGGTCAAATTTAGAGACGCCGTGGGCCGAAAATTTTCTTTCCCATTCGAGCTTTGTAGGAAGTGGAGTGTATGTTTGCCCTTCAGACCATCTGATATTGCTAAGCTAACTCTCTACAGGGCATGGAAGAACTCATCAAACAAGCATTTTTGCATGTGGAGGTCATTGGCCAACACGTTATCGATGGCCACTATGATCTCCACGGTCCCGATGGCGAGATCATCCTACCGCAAGTTTGGGAATCGGTCATTGAGCCGGATTGGAGCATCACAATGCACATGTGGCCTATGCCCGAACCGGAGCCAGAGCCACCAGCGCCTCCACCACCTCCAGCGTCAGCCGAGCCAGAGCCGGCACCTGCTCCCGAGCCTATTCCTGCGCCGGCGCCAACTCCTCCACCACCCCCACCCCC
>QFET01009646.1:2919-16671 GCA_003316355.1 Tuber calosporum | reverse complement strand
CGTTTTCATCTTAGCTCCGCCCTCTGCTGTATTCAGATCCATTTCGGGGGCGTCCGGCGCCAGGACGAGGGTCTCTGCGCCGAGATGAAATACTGTATGATATTATGATACCGTATGTACTCGAGTACTAGAACTGTACCGGCACGAGTATGATACTCGAGTTAGCGAGACCTGATCAAGTTTGTTTGTTTGGGGAGGGTGCTCCTTTTTACTCGAGTACAGCCGGATACTCATCAGTCCGAACCCCATTTCGCCGATTTATCATCATCATCATCATCATCATCATCCGTCTCCGTGGGGTAAGCACGTACTGTACGAGTACTCGTACAGTATGTACAAGTATAAGTGCAGGCCTCAATAAATTGAATATCAACACCGTGCAGCCCCCATCTTGGCACGTTGTGCGATACCGCAGTTCCAATATCATTGATGACGGCTCATTGGCACAGCACGAGTACTCGTACCGTACCGAAAAGTACTTGTATAACCGTATGATACCATACCATGCAGACCCCAGAAACCCCTCAAATTCGAGGCAGAAAGAAAAAAGAAAAAGTGAAAGTAAAAAAGACATGACAAAGTGTATTTTAAGCGAATGGGGAAAAAGTACTTGTTCGAGTACAAGTACGGTACCGGTATCCTACGGTATGGCTGATCATGCACGAGTGCCAGAATTGTCTGCCCCGTACCGTAGTGACCTTGTCTACCTTGCCCAATCTTCTTTTCTAATTTACTCGTACTGTACTTGTACGGTACGGTACAGTATCATACTGTACCACCATAATAACGTAAATGAAAGTTAAATTATATTGTTCTTGGGTAGATTACCGTACAAGTACCGTACCGTATTTCAAAGCTCTCTCTAACCGGATCACGCAGCTTCCGTAACGGTGTGGGGTCTCCTTGGTACTGCACGAGCGAGTACTCGCACTTGTAACTCTGACTCCCCTTCCCTTTTGTGGATGGATGGGGGTGTGTTCGACCGAGTCAATCCTGCCACTTATGACCTTTGGATGAACCGGATGATAAACTGCCGTACGGTAGTATGGACTGGATTGAATTGGCCAACCGTATTGTACTTGTACGAGTACAGTACAGAGGCAAAAGTGATCAAACTAAACCCGATTGAGGTATCATAGAAAAGAAACGATGTCTATTGTATTGAGTGCTTGTCTGCCTGTGATTGTGGCCTCTCCACAGTATTGTACGAGCACAAGTACTTGTAAAGAAAGAAAGAAAGAGAGAAAGAAAAAGAAATCGCACCTTCAAGGAGAAAAACTCGCATGCCAAGCTGTCCTCCTAAACAAGTAAATTCTGCAGGTCAAATACCCAATCGGATATCGTACAACTAAACCGCCTCTTGGTCGAAAATCCAGGACAACGGATCAAGTTTTAGTGTAAATCCTCACTGAATTCACACAGCATTTCATACAGGACAGACAGCGAGGTACGATACCTCGTATTATCGAGATCCGGGATAGCGAGGATTGACCCTCCTTCGACTCTGGGCCTTTTGTTCGGGGGAGTGTATGTACCGTACAGTACGGTAGACTACCGTAGGTATCATACTGCACAGTATAGTACTTGGCGGGCAACAGTGCAAACATACCGTACTGTGACCACCGCACCACCAGCCAGCCAGCCAGTGTTCACCAGGAGTTTGAAAGGTCATCTGAAATTTCCAGATCGTTGATATTCAACAAAAGATCAAAAAAAACCATTAGAAATCATTGTTTTCTTTTTCCTCTTTGTTTGATAATATCTATGGAAGGCCAGATTCTGACGTTTCCCCATAACTTACCATATTACTGATAGAGCAAAATCTGCTCATGCGAGGTTTCTTGCATGGCCGGGTCCAATTGCTTGATAAAAAAGCGGGCCATTTTACCTCTTTACATCCGCCCACGAGGAATACGGTAAAAGTACTGTACTGTAAGCGCTGTCCCATCGATAGAGACTAGTCCAGCCCCCATTGGTACGAGTACAATATATACGAGTACTCGAGTAGGTGAGAGTGCGGCACCGCGCTTGCGCCAGGGCATGCTTGGGCGGTACAGTATTAGGAAACACACACGAAACGTCTCCTCTCTCTCTCTCTCTCTCTCTCTCTCTCTCTCAGTAAGCCTCACGACATACGGAGCAAAAAGGTGGAGAAATTCCCGTCGACACGGAGGATTCATACAAGTATGATACGTCCGAATACGGTGGCGCAACGAATCGGGTTCTTCAACATACTCGAGCATCATGCTATAGCAGCACTCCATTTTTGATCATGGTTTGATGAGGAATAGGGCTGGACATGCTGGCTCACCCGAAACCGGTGTTGGAATACCAATACAAGTATATGTAGGTGCCACTGGGCTGGGATACCAGTACGCGAACGCAAAGTCAAAGCTGTGGCCCTTCCCCCAATGCTCGAGTGCTCGATAACTCGTAGACAGCGATGAAACGGAATCCGGTTGCTGGTAGTATATTCTTGTGCAACCCCCAAACCATTCATCAAAATAAATACCGTACTCGTACAATCCAACCGGGACAAAGTTCCCCTCATGAAACACTTGAACTTTGAGTCAGAATTTAGTACAGTATGCGCGCACGGATGTGCACAGACAAGCTGCCATACAAATTCTTGATCCCGTGTTCAGGTACGGTACGAGGACGGCACTCGTACTGTATCGCCCCTCGTGGGCAATTCCCCTTTCACCGTTGCAAACTTTGGGGCTCAGTTACACTCGCTTCAAGTTCGCTAGGTGGGTTATGTACGAGAGTGTCATATTCACACTTGGCAAGTTAAAAAGTCTTCGGACGCTTTTGAGCCAAGATAGGTGCTGATAAGTGCAGGGGATCCGGAGACTTTTTAAGTGGCAAAGTATATACACTCCACACCACAGGTATCATACTATACTTGGCATCATCATACCAATCAATATCGACGTTAAGCGTCAGCGTCCCTCCTTGAATGAGATGCGAGTACCGTAAAAAGCCTTTAAATCTACCACGGGCCATCTACTGCGGCCTCGAGTCATCGCAATCCGAGACGAAACACGCGGAATAGGGGCAGTGTTTTCCAGAAGTGGTACAGGTACAATACAATGCTGGGGCTTAGCTTACTGCTAGATCTCATTAACTGGTATTCATTGTTTTGTTAACCTACCGTGTTAAGCCTATTATGGTTTAGTGCTGTGATATGTTGGGATTTCTCATGGTGGATTTAAAAGCCCAACGCGCGTTTTGGCCATCTTGCCAGCAGAATAGAGATGAGGCATAAGTTATCATACATAGGATTTTTGCAATACCTGTATGATACCATCGTTATAAGTTGGGCTGTTCCAATCTGCATCACTGCCACAACGATAGCTCCAAAGCAGCCAGACACAGCATATATACACGAATTCTTGTATACCCGGTAGTCCTACAAATGTGAGAAATCCGCTTGACAGACCATCCAAATATCATCGCAATCTCACTAAACCTATCCATATATGCAAGTCGTACCATGATAGTAACATGCAGAGCACTGTTCTGTAATCCTCGTTTATTTGATTTTGTTCTGCAAAAACTATCTCTGGTATGATATCATAGCTGTAAAGCTCAAACTAGTACCCTACTTTTTCACTTGAAGCTTTTCTTTCAGGTTACGGTACCGTATTCATCAGTCAATTATTAAATCATGAATCCAGCTTCCTTTAACTTACTGAAATAGATTTACCAAATTTCCCATCATCAAATACCGGTATATCATCATACCCAGCCAGATCAATCCTACCCCTCTCTCTCGTAAAACCGCTCTCCTACCACTGTTGTTGTTATTATTGCAAAAGTAACCCAGTTCACAGGTTCTTCATGACCATCGATCACCCGCGTATTCCGTGGATCAAGACAATTGGCTACAAGCATTCAAACTGAATCAACTATTGTACTCGTACAGGTTCGGTATGATACAAGTACGTTGCGGTACTAGTGCCAGCACGTACTTGAGCACCATATTCAGTTGCACTGTCAACCTTGTGCTCGAGTACTGTAGACACGTGATTTCGACCAAACAGAAACCAGAGCTCAACAGGCTTTTGTGCACCCTACCATATCAATTCAAATTACAAGGCTCACACAATAACCTTACCATACTCGAGTATATATAGAGTAATGGTACGGTAAGAGTGCGGTAGTAAGGCTTGCGGAAATTTAGATGCCGATGCTCCCATGGGATCGAATATGCGACTGTTTGCTGCACTGAAGCCACACGATGTCGGCAGATCATGTGTGGTCGACGGGGGGGCCCTCCAGGCCCAAAGTGGCTTGAAGTTGATGACTGGACTAGAGCCGCACACGGTGGGGGCATAGTCTACTGGTAAGGGAGGGCAACGAAAAGAAAAAAA
Source organism: Tuber calosporum (assembly GCA_003316355.1). NCBI lineage: Eukaryota > Fungi > Ascomycota > Pezizomycetes > Pezizales > Tuberaceae > Tuber > Tuber calosporum. The sequence goes on along the minus strand of QFET01009646.1, from coordinate 12,295 downwards.
GTTACAATCAAAGCCCTTTGGTGGATTTGGTGCAACAGCAAAAAATATTTCCTTAACTTACAAGTATTCTTTTTTTTCTTTTTTTTTTATCATGGGAGCGGAAAGAGAAACCTCACTTTTGATATCTAACCTATCGATAAACTGATTATAACACACTCCCCCTTTCTCATCACATCCATCATACCTGGAAAGAAGCAAACGGCTCATGCTGGTGCTGCCTGCTGAGTTTTTTCAATGTTCAGGAACCGTTTTCTCCCCTCACCGTCTCAACCTTTATCCAAGACTATAGCCAGAACGGCGCCGTCGGTAGCAACGACAACATATTCGTCATTAAGAAGGCTGGTGTTTCCTGGGAAGTTTACCTGCATATCTTATCAAGTACGTTCCCTGACCAGTCGGGTCCGGCGTGGGCGTGATGCCAGGGCACCTGGATTCCTTGGAACGATAAAGCGCTTAGAGGCCCATGTCCAGCTCATTGAGAAACGAGCTGCCGATCTTGCGGCTCAGGATGCTGCCAGGAAGGTTTGTCCGTCTGTATCCTATCCGGAACCGCTGATTGATGCATTTACTGATCAACCATCTTGGTGAATGGCTTCATAGAGGCTGCCGGATCTTGAAATGACAGAGGAAATGCAGGATCAAGCCTACACAGCATTGATGACGCCTGGATCAAGCACTGCCGCCTTTCTCCCCCAACCGAAAACCGTGTCCGAGATGTTGCCGGCCCCGATTGTCGAACGGTTGGGGGATGCTGCAGCCTTGATCGACACTTCGGCGCCGTTTTGGGGCACGATAATTGAACAATTGGGGATCAATGGAGGGTTCCAGGGAATGGAGATCACGGATGTCAACTGCCTACTGGTGTCTATGGACCTTAAGAGTAGGGTGGAGAGTACGCTCAAGTTACAGGAAATGATGGAAAAAGCGAAATTGGAGCCTAACACCTTTACATATGATCTATTGATGATGGCTCATGCGCACTTGGAGCGCCCGGAAGTGGTAAAATCATTATTTCAAAATCTCAGGGAAAGTGAGGCATTGGTTCCTGATATATTTCCTGATCTCTCGGTTGCTTTGACTGACACGTTGATATTGATAGAGGGTGTAACTCCCACCATATACACTTATGCGCATCTTCTTAAAGCGTATTCCCTCCAAGCAGATGTTGAGGGAGCCGGAAGTGCTTTCGTTGAAATGCGTGAAGTTGGTATTCGGCCGAATATCGTATGTCTCCCTAGTTCTATAGGTATCGTCTTGATTTATTGCCATTGTCAGCGGTGGGCCTCTAACTTTAATCTAATTTAGATCGCCTACACAACCCTAATCCATACGTGTCTAAATCGTCGCGAAGTTTCCATTGCTTGGCAAATATTCGATCTTATGAAGCTGAAATCGGTGGCAACAGCACCAGATGCCCACACCTATGCACTGATGTTGCATGCATGTGCTCTGGAGGGCGAAAGCGAGAGGGCGCTGAATCTCTTTACAGATATGACGGACCGGATGAAATTGAAGCCTACGAAAGAGACATATCATGCTCTGATTCACGCTCTCGCTGTGCGGAAAGATTATTATCACGAAGCATGGCGGTATGCTACGAAAATGCAACAAGAGGGTCACAAAATGGACCGAAGAGTACTCGGAACACTGATTCAAGCTTGCGGAAAAACAGGAGATTTACCGAGGGCCAGAATGTTGGTAAGACACATGCTGGGTAGCGGGAAGGAAGACATTGTCCCAGACTCAGCGACTTATCAAAATCTATTCAGAACGTACGCCAATACCAAGGTGGGGAAAGGATGGGCTAAATTTGCGGAAAGCTCGCCACCCGAGACTCCCTACGTCGGGCCAGACGCTAGATCGATGAAGTGGGGAGAGAGTTTAAAGGAGGACGCCATACCTTTCTCTCAAAACGCCATTCTAAGTAACCGCTTCGAAGTCATGGCGGAAGCAAGGCAAGTCATGATATGGCTCTGCGCTGTAAAACCGCATTTAGTGGATACTCGGTTGATGAACGCCTTACTCGATGTCTACTACGACCAATTTCACCACTTCAAACTTAAAAGACTATACTACATGGCTTTCACCAACCCCAAGGAATCGGACTACCTAGGGCCAACCGCCTCCGACACCGAGGCCAGAGAACTAACCCCCGAAACTAACGCCTGCGCCCCCCCCACTACCACCACCACTACTATCACTACTACCACAGACCCGAGTACGAGCGCAGATATAGACACAGGGCCGGGCACAAGCATCCGCCAGGGCTCACCCGACCAGCCCACGTTCCGAAAGAAAGTCCCCAGAAACCTTTACACCTTCCAGGTCGCTTTGGACAGCGCTTACAAACACCGCGATCTACCGTTCGCCCAGAATATCCGCGACGACCGCATAAAGTATATCCGGACGAAGCAATACTACTCGCAGTACCCTGAGCCCGAGCGGAAACGGCTAGATATACAAGCAGAGTGCACCATTATCAACACCTTTGCGCGCTGTGAGATGCTTGGTGAGGCCGCGGTCCTGCTAGAGGCTGCCTGCCAGAAGTACAGGATCCACGAGCCGGACATAGCAGCACTGCATATCAAGGCTTTGCAGTTGGAAGATTTCCAGACATTGAGGGTTATCAAGAGATGTGTTGGGACTAGACTGTATCGCGATTATGCCACTGGGCCAAGGTTTAAACCACAGTGGAAGGGCGAGGACGAGGCGGAGGAATTGTCAAGGACGTGGTGACCCTACCCCCCATTTCCCATTTCCCATTTTTCCATTTTTCCACTTCTTTTCATTTGTTGTGCATAATTATGAGTGATAGAAGGTGATGCAGGGTTGTATAAAACATCCCGGTCACTGTTTCTCCCCCACTTGTTTTGTTGGAGAAGGGTCAAAGGCAAAAAGGTTCGGAAGGGGGGAACCTCCACGGCCGTTTCCCTGAAAAGATTTCATGTAAAAAGTTTATGAGAGATATCTTGTGTATATACTAGTTCTTAGAACCAATGGAGCATGAGTAATCAATCACCTGGCTATTCCCATCCTTTTTCGATTCATGACAAGGAGAGTTAGCCAGGCTGGAGCGGTAAAGCTAAAATACATGTTGGGTATAAAATACATGATGATAATAATATTATGAATAGAGATTATTTCCTTCCTTTCCCTTTCCTTTCCTTTCCTTTCCCCCTTCACCAACTCTAACATCATTCCCGATCTCTACGACACATACCACTATCGTCGTAAAGTCCACCCATCATCACGACAGGCAGTGGGTAAAATAGAAAAAACTCGCGATAAATCGTGAAACTCCCTCCCTTCCCCCTTCCCCCTTGCAGAAGGAGAAAAACAAAAGCAAAAACTGAACAAAAAAAACAAAAGACCTGGCAATAAATACGTTTGCATGCATGCTCTCACTAACATTCTCTTACGAAAATCAAGTTTAAATCAAATCAAATCAAATCAAATCAAATCAAATCAAATCAAATCAAATCAAATCAATGAATGGACAATCATTTCGCACCCCTGCCTGCTTGCCTGCCTGCCTCTGCCAACTGCGCCAGCCGGTATTTGGGCAGGATACTAAAACGACCGACTAGCAAACAAAACAACACAAAACAGACAGACGGAAACGACAGCAGTGGAGAAAGAAGTGAAGTAGAAGAAAGAAGCAAAAGGACAATCGTAAAAATCATTAAAGAGAAGAAGAAAAAAAAACTCTCTTGAAGATGTGCCTAAAGTTAAAAAATTTAATGAGAGAGTAATAAAAGACGAAACCCCGAATGCCCCAACCAACCAACCAACCAACCCGTGCGAACCCCTTCCAGCTCAGTAGCATAGCAAAAGAAGGGAGTGAAAATAAAAGAGAGAAAAAACAGTCCCAAGCAAGTATCCGGCGATCTCTCATAAAAAGCAAACTTGTGAAAAGACAAAAAAAAACCGCAACATCTCCCAATACTCCATCCATGTACGAACTAACTTTTTTTAGCCACCCAAAATGCAACCCTATTATTGTTTTGCCTTCATTTACCTTTCCTTTCCTTTCAAGTTTCTTCCTTTCCTTGGTTCGTTGGCAGTCGTCATAGTAATATTCGTTTGCTAGTTTCTGATTTGATTTGATTCGAAAGGGGAGTGGAAGAAGGAGGAAATCAGCACAAGGAAAGAAAAGAAAAGAAAAGAAAAGCGGAAAACAAATACTAAAAAAACAAATTCACTCGGGATCACTCGTGCGCGCATACGATGAAAAGGGATTATAGAAGAGCGTGTAACCCGCAAAAATAAAACGTGAAAGAAACACCGAATAGGATGCGAAGAATAGTGCAGAGATAGATGGGTGGATAGATAGAGGAAATATGTATTCCTCTCTTTATAGTTGATCAGTAGAAACTACCATTTTCGGCGTTGGCCATAGATTCGGGCTTGATGTAGATGTCGTCGTCAAAGTTCAATATGCTCGGGTCTCTCTCTAGTGCCGTTAGGCCGAGCATATCTATGCCATCCTGAGAAAATAAGCCGAACTCATCCGCACCAGATGGGGATGCGTATTCATCTAGCGAGCCAAATGGTCCGACGCCAAACTTCTTCATGGAAGCTCCTACTACCTGCTCTGTCGCTGTGGTTGTCGTACTCGTCGCGAGGGGTCCATACGGGGGCACAAAGTCACTTTCGGCCAGTGAACTGGACCCAACAGAATTCCTATTTGATGACGGTGAGGGAGGCAAGACGAACGACTCGAAGTCGTACTCATCACTTGGAGAAGTTGGAGGGGAATATCCAGGTGATTCTGCGGGTTGGGTGAGAAAATCTGATGAGCTTTCTCTGCAACGGGGTGTTGCCTCCTCTTCCTCGCCAGATACCGGGGTATGAGGCGGTGGGGTCTGGGGAAGCGGGCTGCCAAAGTCTGGGAGCTCATAGGGTGTCTGCGGGTTTGAAGATCCTGATGACCCATCCGCTACCGAGCTGTCGGAAGTTTCCTCTGCTTTCAACTTTTGGTCATTCTCCGGGAGGGGCTTCTTGCGGGGCCTTCCTCTCTTTACTACTTTCTTCACAATGCCTTCAAATGCTCCAACGCACATCCCTCTCTGCCTATGCCGCGTTAGTGCATCGTGCCTTGCAAATGAATTGCCACACAAGCAGGGGTATGGCTTGACCCCTGTGTGGATCTTGGAGTGTCTCTTCAAATCATGTTGTCTCACAAAACACTTCTTGCAGGCCTCGCATCTGTATTGTCTATCTCCAAGGTGGGTTTGAACATGTGACTTGATGTTCTCTTTTCTTCCAAACCTCTTTTTACACTCCGGGAAGAGGCAGAGCCACTTGCCATCCTGATCGGGGCCAGAGATGAAGCTTGAGATCTCCTCCATTGTGATGCCAGAAGACTTTGCCCCGAGGGACTGGGTAAGATGAGGTGCTGGTACCCGGACCCGCACTGGTGAAGGTGTCCCAGGGACATGACGAGGAGCAGGTGCCAATTGGGGAAGATCTAATGCTGGGAGGCTACTAATCGAGGGTGTTGGATGTTCGGGAACCGTTGGCATGGCATTGGCATTGGCACTTTTATAGAGAGTGGCGTGCTTCATTTCTGGGGTGGATGGAACGGAAGAAAATGCTGGTGACATGGTAGAGGATACAGGAGAGTAGTATGACTCCCCCTCACTCTCTGAGCTCATACTGACTGCTGCCATGCTTACGAAGTTCGGATGGGGTAGGGGTGCAAGATCGAACGTGCTTACGGACTGTAGCTGTCCGGTATGGGGCGGGGTTGGGAGGGAGTCAGGGATCCCATCATGTTGGTGCAAGTTGTGTTCTCCACACTCTTCCAGGGGGAAGGTAGCTCTTAGCGGAGAAATTGACGCGACCATTGACTGCCGTCTTGGTGTAAGAGATACCGGTGATCCAATACTAGACAATAAATCATCTATCGTTTGTGCTGCATCCTGGTTTCCTGCAGGAAAGCATTCGAATGGAGTTTGTGGGGTAACTGGATAGAATTCTAGTAAGTAACAGTGAGCGAGTGACATGGTATGAGTAGTTCGGTTACTTACCACCAGTATGCTGATTAGGGGGTGTCCGTGGCCTCTGAGGCTGTAGCGCGCAAAAATTATTAAAATTATCTATCGTCAAATGCGGTTGATCATGACCACAATTCGCATCGATTTCAGGATTTTCCATGTTCCTAACCGGGTACGCGTGGCCGCTGCCTAGTCCAGGGCTAGCCGACCCAAGCATCATGAAATCTGGAACAGAATAATGTCTTCGATGCTGCTGCCCTCGATACCCTTCCCTGTGGCGTGACGGTGTTGGGTATGAGGCTGGCACTTGTGGTTGTCTGCGTTGTTGTTGCTGTTGTAGTTGTTGCCTCTTGTTGTCCTGTTTGGCCTCGAGAATAGGGTTCTCAGTGACACTTGTCAATCGGCGGGGCCGTTGGATTTTTTTCTTGGGTGATTGCAACATGGATTATGTGTTAAGCAGACTGGATCCTGAGCAAGTATCGACCTGCGACTGTTCCTCACGTGAGCAATTGCACAGACCACATTTGGAAAAACAGAATGTGAGGATCAGCTAACCTGACGAGAATTTTTTACCCGCAGTAAAGTAAACAGGGCTAAGAAGCGAGAGGATAGTAGCCAAGTCCAGGGGGGTATATTTGCTTGGAAAAACGGAAAACAAAAAGTGAAAGACTGTGTGGGGTCGAGTAGCAAAACCACGCAAGACAGTGCCAGGAAACAGTTAAGTTCTCAGCAAGTCCGAATTAAATGATTCTGTGCTAACAGGGACCAGAGAGCGGATGAATGCTTCTGGAATAATACCACCGACTGTGTTAGTGAGAGCTTCTTCGGAAAAGCTCTTTCGGGGGGCCTTCACAGGCGGAGACGATGGTGATTATTGTTTTATAATGAGCAGAAGCAGAGGGGAGGAGAGATGATTAGGGAGGGAGGGTGGATGAAGATGGGGCTATATCAATATCCAAGCGAGGGATGGAGAGAGAAGAGAAGTGGAGAGGAGATCACGGTGTGAGGTGAGGAGGATCGCGCCCTAAAGAGTGAGCTCGAGGAAGGTTGTTTACCAACGATCTTGGCAGCTACAGGTTGCTACAACAACCTATGTTTCTCGGGCGCGTTTACATTGATTCCGGGGTGACGCAATACCCGCACTCACGTGAGACCGTGTCGCTGCAGGGCAACCGGCCATTTTGAGGTCTTGGTTTTTTGTGATTACGTAATGTAGCTCTCGCTCACAACTAATGTGACTGCTGTTGAGACTTCTCTCGTGCCCAGCACACATATCTATGTTCCTTATCCTTAAGACCCTCTTTTCCCCACAAGATTTTTTTTCCCCGCTAACGACCCAACCGACATCGAAGGTATCATAGTGTCCATCCCCCCATGAATTCTGCTTCTGTGTCTTTTTGGCTAGGATACTAATTTCGATATCCTGCAGACGCAATTATTGCTGAGCTGTGGTTAATTGGTTCGTCCTCTCAATACATCAAAATATTCAGGATTGTATGGCCTAACCTGGGGTTTTTTCAGACAACAATGCAAATTTTCGTCAAGACCCTCACGGGTAAAACTATCACCCTTGAGGTTGAGTCTTCGGACACCATCGACAATGTCAAGAGCAAGATCCGTACAACCCCCAAAATTCAATACTCGAGTTGGATGTTTCAAGTTCGCTGATGGAGTGGAATAGACGACAAGGAGGGAATCCCCCCAGATCAGCAACGTTTGATCTTTGCTGGAAAGCAGCTTGAAGACGGCCGTACCCTTTCGGACTACAACATCCAGAAGGAGAGCACCCTCCATCTCGTCCTTCGTCTTCGTGGTGGCGGTAAGAAGCGCAAGAAGAAGGTTTACACCACCCCAAAGAAGATCAAGCACAAACGCAAGAAGTGAGCCTATATTCGCAGGAGCCCCCGGCCCAAATCTAGTAGCAATTGACAAGGTGAATTGTTTAGGACCAAGCTCGCTGTTCTTAAGTACTACAAGGTCGATGGTGATGGTAAGATTGAGCGTCTGAGGCGTGAATGCCCAACTGAAGGGGTCAGTAAACCCTCCCAGGCCTGGGTGTCTACTCTGAACTACAATGATACTCTTTGCTGATGGTTGTTTGATTAGTGCGGTGCCGGTGTCTTTATGGCTGCTATGACCAACCGCCAGTACTGCGGCAAATGCCACCTCACCTATGTCTTCGAGGATAGTTAGATTATGTCTTCGAGGTAGAGGGAGGAGAGATCGCGGTGTATATGTAACATCATGTCATCGCTGTTGGGCAAAAAATAAAACAAAGGTCTTTTAGCCCTATCTAGACTATCCACTATCCACCCAAATCTTGATGATTCTGCTGCTCTTAAGAATTAGTGGCGGAGCAGACGAACTAAACCTCCTCAAAAGCGTAATCGTAGGTCTGACCAAGCTAGGGGATAGTTTCAAGTGTCCCTTCCTTCCTCCTTACCGGTACTAAGAACTACGAATAAATCTGATAAAGGCGAGTTCCTGTACTGCCACTGCTGCATTATAAACCAACTCCTCATCTTCAACCGGCGGAGGGATTAGCCAGGCCCTGACATTTCAATAACTCCTTTCTGTGTCTATTTATCCCAGCAGGGAGCCAGAGTGCCGTACCCTTATCATACCTTGCCATCGCAACCAGATTCTGAGTGATATTTCCAAGAAATCACCACCTGAACCGGACGGTGCAGACCCAACCAACGCCCTTATAGATGACCAGAAGAAGGATGAAAGAAAAAGGGGTTCCAACAAAGTGCAAGTATCTACTCCGTAGAGCTCTCTCTCTGCCCCTACCATATTCCCCAAGGAACACCGGTATCATACCCCTAAAAACCAACTGCGAGTTCCAGCCAAATGGTAGGTATAATACCGCACAAAGGCAGGAACCCACTACCGTACCGGTAACCGGGACAGACAGGGATATATTTGTCTGGCCAGCCCCAGAAGACCGTTGCATAACTTCGCGCCGGACCCTTTACCATAGAAGACTAGTCGAATCTTGTGCAAGGAGAGAGAGTGAGAGAGAGAGCCAGCGCCTTTACCGCCCAGATGCCCCCGTCAAATAATGCGACAGGGAAAACGGCACACAAAGAAGGGAAAGGATCCGTCCAACGGGAAACATTAGCCCCATTAGGCTAGCAAGGGGAAGGAAGGAAGGAGGGAAAGAAATGTCAAATAGCGCGTCAACGTCTTACTTGTATTTATCATGTTTATTCCTAGCTAACCAGTCAGCCGAATTATCAATCACTTGTCCACCTACCGTAATACCGGTACCGTATACGGTTGCTGGTAAAGTACAATAAGCTGATCGCTACAGCTATCCAGTCGGTCAGATAATAATAATAATAAAAAAGACCCCCCCCCCCCTATCACATTCC
>QFET01009645.1:0-21406 GCA_003316355.1 Tuber calosporum | reverse complement strand
GAACGCATCACCTACGTCAAAAGCTTGTTAAGGGATGCAGCAGCAAGCTGGATAACCCCGTTTGCAGAAGGACGCAAGCCGGAGACATGGACTACATATGAAGATTTCACTACAGCCCTCAAAGACCAGTTTGGGGATGTGGATGCAGAAAATACAGCTAGGACAAAACTCGACCGCCTGAGGCAAGGCAAGGAACCAGTCAGGAATACTGGAATGACTTGCGCCTCACAGCTACAGAGGCGAATGAGGATGATGGTACACTAAGACGCCAATTCCTTAAAGGAATTAAGTGAACGCTACAGGACGCATGGGGAGCGGACCTCATGGTAGCGGCAAATGTCGATGCCCTTGCAGCCTGGGCAATCGAAAAAGAAAACCTGATCAACATGATCAAGCACCTTCAAGGAAACAATAGTATCTTTATCCAACAACAGGAAATGCCCAGGAACAATAACGGAACCTGGAAGTCGGGCAACACTAAGGAAACCTGAGGCGATCCAATGGACCTGGATGCTACCAGAAGGCGTCCACGACTAAACCTCTCACGAGCAGAGTTCACAAGAAGAAGGGACAACAACCTATGCCTAGGATGCGCCAGACCTGGGCACAGACTCAGTAATTGCCGAAATGCAAGAGATCAGAAGGACTATAATAGGCAGTTCAACAGCAAGACCAACAATAATCGCTGGAAACCACGAACCAACCTACACGAAATGGAGATCAGAGAAACACCTGTAGAGTCGGGAAACGAAGAAAGTCCCCAGTAAGGAATGGGCTGCTGGACAACAAAACTAAAACCATCGGAATCGGCAACATCTACATGGCACTTACAAATACGGAAACATTGGAACAAGAAAAAGACCATGCCATGGTCAAAATGCGTTTACATGGCAAGGACAAGACAATCATCATCAACGGCATGATTGACGCGGGCGCTACAGAAAACTTCATTGACAAGGAATTCAGCAACAAATACGGCATACGAACAAAGAAAGCGAAAGACATACGAGAAATCTACCTTGCGGACGGGGAGCCGAGCGCTATGGGACCAATTACCCATATAGCGGAAGTACATATGGACATCGGCAGCCATAGGAAAGTGGCAAACTTCCAAATCGCAGATCTACCCAACTATGAGGCAGTGCCAGGGCTGCCATGGTTAAGAAGACACAACCCCAAGATCGATTGGGAAAGCAATAAGATCACGTTCGATAGCGAGTGGTGTACCAGAGTATGCCTCCAAAGCTCGCCAACAGTGGACTTAGTCCCTTAATCAGAAGCCCTGGAAGAGAACTTGGAGATACAGTTCTCCACGATCCAGGCCAAGGATGTCCTGAACATCAAAATCCAAAGATTGAGCAATACGGCCACACTCCCTACCCAGGGGTCAGCCAAGGCTGCAGGACATGACCTGTATGCAGACGAGAGAATTACGATACCGGCAAAAGAACAAGGAATCGTCAATACCGAGATAGCTATAGGACTACCGGAAGGCACATATGGGCGGGTGTCTCCGCACAGCGGATTGGCAGTTAAACACCAGCTTACTGTCAATGCGGGAGTAATCGACGCCGACTACACAGGTGAAGTCAAGGTGGTCCTGGTCAACCTGGGAAAGGATACTTTCACAGTTGAGCTGGGAGACCACATCGTACAGTTGATATGCGAAAAGATTGTCATAGGACAATGCGAAGATGTGGAGCACGTGGCTCCTACTAGGAGAGGCAGAGCGGGGTTTGGAAGTACGGACCACTCAAAACGCTAAAAATTTGAGATCAACGAGATCTCCGCTGCGTCATTCGGAAAGTTCTACCGAAGAGGCGAAGTCACAGGAATCCTGAAGGGGGATTATAAGACGAACGAACCTACCAGGATCGTAAGGATCAATGTCTGCACCTAGTTGGCTATCAAGGCCAAGAAAGGACAAGAATAAGACAAAACCAGAATCATTGTGCCTAGGGAATACCACCAGTACCTGGAAATGTTCAAGGAAGTGGAAGAAACTCGGCTACCACCCCACCGACCAAAGGTTGACTTGGATATCAACCTCAAAAAAGGAGAAACAGTACCAGCAAGAAAGCTATACCCATTGGGCGAAAAAGAACTGGAAGAAATAAGAGAATACATCAGGGTCAACAAGAACCGGGGCTGGATTCGTGACTCTTATGCAAACGGGGGATAACCAATCCTGCTTGTTAAGAAAAAAGACGGCAAGCTAAGGCTATGCGTGGACTACCGAGGGCTCAACGAAGTCACTAAACGAGACCGATATCCCCTACCACTGTGAGGAGAAGCCCTCGATAGGCTGAGAGGAGCTTAGGTCTTTACTACGCTAGACATCCGAAATGCATATCACATCATCTGAATCAAACACGTAGAGGAATGGAAAACTACCTTTCCCACCAAATACGGCCTATACGAATACACGGTCATGCCATTCGGACTCAAAAATGCACCTGCAGCGTTTCAGCGATGGGTCAATAGGATTCTCAGCAGGTTTCTGGATATCTGTTGTATCGTCTATTTAGATGATATTCTGATATATTCAGAAAACGTGGAATAACACCGAACCCATGTCAGGATGATTATGGAACACTTGAGAAAAGAAGGGCTGACACGAAGCCATTGAAGTGCGAATTTCACAAGGAATGAAATGAATACCTAGGCTTCATCATCGACAAGGACGGAGTCAGCGTTGATCCTATCAAAACAAAAGAAATATGGGAATGGAAACCACCCGAAAGTAAGAAAGGAATGCAGTGCTTTATGGGATTCTGCAACTCCTATCCACGATTCATAGAAGGGTTTAGTCGGATAGCTAAACCACTCTATCAACTGACGAAGAAGGACTGCAAATGGAACTGGACCGAGAACCAACAAAAAGCATTCGATGAATTGCGCAGGCGACTTACTTCAGCCCCACTAGTGCTACACTACGATCCAACCAAGGAAATCATGATTGAGACCGATGCTTCAAAATATGTATGCTCAGGCATTCTATCACAGAAGGGGAGCGATGGAAAATGGAGGCCAGTGGCATACCTGTCAAAAACGATAACGCCCGCGGAATGCAACTACGATATCTACGACAAAGAGCTCTTAGCCATTGTCCTAGCATTGAAAGAATAGAGAAGATATGCAAAAGGAAGCAGACACCAGGTCCTGGTCCTCACAGACCATAAGAACCTGGTACCATTTACCACGACAAAAGAGCTTAATGACAGACAAATCCGATGGAGCGAGACCCACAGTCAATACGATATCAAAATACAATACCGACCCGGGAAGGAAGGGGGCAAACCAGATGCCCTTACTAGGAGAGCAGAAGATGTCCCGAAAAAGAATGACGAGAGGATCCAACAAAAACAAAGGATCCTACTCCCAAAAGAACAATACTTCATAGCCATGGAAGAGGTCAAGTTTGTCGCTGAAGATATTGGCATCAGAGAAGCAAGCACGAAAGACAGACAGATAAGAGCAATCCAGGAAGCCCTTAGGAAAGAAGAGAAAGAAATGAAAGGAGTGGCTCTAGGGGCATGTGAATGGAAGGAAGGATGCCTATGGGATCAAGGAAAGATTTGGGTACCAGAACACGAAGAGATCAGAACTGAAGTCATACGACAAAATCAGGTTAACCCAGCAGTTGGGCATGGCGGAACCAGCAAAACTACGGAACTACTATCCCAACAATATTATTGGCCAAAGATGCGAGACGACATAAAGAGATATGTCAAGAATTGCGATACATGCCAAAGAACGAAAGCGATAAGGCACGCGCCCTACGGACTACTACAACCAAACGAGGCGCCACACCACCCATGGAAATTGATAGCAATGGACTTCATCATGGACCTGCCGAAATCAGACGATTATGACGCCATCCTGGTGGTCATCGACCGCCTGACAAAAATGAGCCATATCATACCCTGCAACAAGGATATGAACACTAAAAAATTTGTCCAGATATTCCTACGGGAAATATTCCGACTCCATGGACTACCACAAGATATCATCACCGATAGAGGAACGCTATTTACCTCAGACTTGTGGAAGGAGACTACAAAATCTCAAAGAATTCCAAGAAGAATGAGCACCGCCTTCCATCCACAAACCGACGGACAAACCAAAAGGACGAACAGAATACTGGAACAATACCAAAGGGCCTATGTCAACTATCAGCAAGATAACTGGGCGGAATTACTACCATTAGCGGAATTTGCATACAACAATGGAAGACAGGAAACCATTAAGACCACACCCTTCTACGCAAACTACGGACAACATCCAGAACATGGGGCGATAGGCCACATGATACCAAAGGAAATCACGAAAAAGGAAGAGATGGGTCAGCTGCACACTATCCTAGGTCAGGAAATGGTCTGTGCACAATTACGACAAAAAGAAAACCATGATCAACATAGAAAACCCGATCCGAATCTCCAGTCAGGCGACATGGTCTGGTTACTGCCAAGGAATATAAGGACCACAAGACCATGCAAGAAGCTGGACTACAAGAAAATCGAACCATTCAAGATCTTTACGAAAGTGAGCACAAGTGCCTATAAATTGGCCTTGCCCTCACAGATGAAGGTCCACAACACTTTCCATATGTCACTCCTCGAACCATACCAAGACAATCAGTTCCCCTCACAAAACCAATCACCACTACCTCCAATCTAGATAGAAGGAGAAAGCCGGTACGAACTCGAAGAAATCATTGATACACGCATACACCGAAAACGCCTACAATATAGAGCCAAGTGGACTGGCTACTCACCATAACACGACAAAACTTGGTACCCTACGGAAAACTTCAACAATGCCAGCATCGCCATTGAACATTTCCATCAGCAGTACCCGAGAAAACCCCGTGTGGGTTACAGTCAAAATCGAACCCACGAGGCAAGACCCAACGCCATTGGGTCCAGACGTAGGCAGGGGCGATAGCCCCAGGGCTACTACCCCTACCAGCCCGCCATACGCTAATCAGGAAGAAAGGGAAAAGCAGGCAGCTCACAACGCTCTTTCGTGGACTGCCTGTTACGATGATTCCTGCAACACTCATTTACGCGACAAGGAAGGAAGCAATTGGTTTCCACGACAGCCCAAGTTGCGCAAACCGCAACAACCACACAAGGAGACATTCTGGTAACACTGTTTCAAGGACACTTGTCGTACTCACAGACACGACAAAATCGATGCTGGGTTTTACCCAAGACGAAGCAGGGAAGCGGCACTCCTTACTGAAAACGATGCACATATTAGGAAAACAAAAACAACTGCGAGGACACAGTTGAAGGGAGAGGGGGGCGAAAAAAGCGAAATCGAGACGATCCCTGACGAAGAGAGTTTGCAACGACAGTTGCAAGGGCTACGAGAACAACTTGGCACCGCCGAAGCCACAATCGAGACCCAAAGAACTGATATGCGGACATATCATAGAATGATTGATGACCGGGATCCGACTATTAGGGCGGCACACACTACCTTAGAGGAAGTCCGGAGGAACTACCAGTCGGCCGAACATCAAGTTAGGAAATTGAAAAAGGAACTGCGCAGGTTTGGAGAAAGCCTGACGAAGATGGGACGTTAAGCCTGAAGGGACTCAGGCTTAAGCGAGAGGAGAGCTAATGTCACGATTGGTGACTAAGGAAGGCAGAATTTCGCATGACTCATAGTTATGAGTCACAAGGTTGTTATATTTCGCACTATGACTCATTAGAAGTCATGTGGTTTCACATGATGCACACTTGTGCAATCCTTGTTATGTTGTGATTGGTTGATCGTACGCATGACTCACATTTATGAGTCATATGATGTAATGATTTTCGCACATGACTCACACTATGAGTCATGGGTTTCGCGCATGTGACCACTTTAGGGCACATGACTTATTATATGAATTATGATTAGTTGGCGCACTGCGCAGTTGACTCAGTGGAGTCAGCTGATGGATTTCATACTATGACTCACTATGAGTCATAGAGGTTGTGTGACTCACAGGCATGAGTCACCAGGGTTAGGGTTCAGGGAAGAGTGCCTATATAAGGACCTCCAGGCGACCTGTAGTTAGGACTCTTCACGCAACCATCTAAGTTCTTTCCTATACAATTACTTTACCTCTTTACCGTTCCATTCCCCTATTGGCGTTGTGCGATAGGAACCCTAGGGTTCAGCTATCAAGACAATGTAGGCACAGGCCTAAGAGCAATAGTGGAAATCCGCCTAGTACTACTCGTTGCAATAGTACTCCTACCCTGGTGGCTGAGATTAGCACCACGCCCCGTACCGGACTATTACCGCGGCCCGGTCATATTCATCCCTCCCTAAGAGAAGTAGTTACCTGTTGCAAAACCAGCTTACAGCATAAGATCGTAACAGGAACTTCGTTTGTCTGACAGGGTCACAACATTTGAGGTATAGGAAGCCTTGGAGAAGTGTAGCAAAAAGTCAGCCCCCGGGTCAGATCAGGTCCGATATGGGGTTTGGAAAAATGTAAGCTGGTTTAAGGAAACCGTACTGGCCATGTTAGTGAATAACCTGCAAAGATGAGCGATTCACTCTGTATGCCTAAAAGGGTCAATAGGGTTAATTCTCCCAGAGCGGGGAAAGAGTAACTACAGAGAATGTTCGAGCATCAGTGGCATTGCCCTGATGCAGACACTCTCTAACATTGCAGAACGAATAGTCAATTGACGCCTCTTGACGATTGTCTTTAAAATAGACATGTATTATATCAATAAGACTGGAAACCTGCAACAAAGGTCTACAGTAGATGGAGTCTTCTCACTGAAACACAGGGTCAAGGAGTGTAAATTCGCTGGGAAGATGGTCTCAACAGTCTTCTTGAATGTGAAAGGGGGTTTTAATAAGGTTAACCAAAAGAAACTCCTGCGGATCCTCAAAAGAAACCAGTAGGTACCATAATACTTGCCCAATTGGATACGGAATTTCGTCATGTTCCAAAAAGTCACTTTGGCCTATCCGCACAACTCACGAATGGATTATAAAATCGATTGTGGGATCCCACAAGGCTTTCCCCTGTCCTCGCCTCTCCTTGTGATATATGTTCATGGTCTGCACACAGCAGATAACCCAGAAGTGAGCTTTTCTACTTCATATGTGGACAATTTCCAGATTACGGTTGTGTCTAATTCATGGTACCAGAATTCACGTTAACTGTAAGGGTAGGTGGAAAGGTTTAACAGTCCAGAAGAAGATCTGTACATCTCCTTTATTATCGCCAAGATAGAGCGGGTGCATTGGAGAACGCCGAGAGAGTGGCAGAGGCATCCGTGTGTCTGATAAGTTTTCAGTCTCACACTATACAGCCGGCCGGGAGAGTGGTAAAGTGGCTAGGTTTTTGGCTGGGAAATAACGTAGAAACCACAAGACACTTCTCAGAAAGGCTGCCGTTTACCCATGGCGCCTTCCTTAGAATTCAGAGAATATCAATGCCAGGTAAGTTATTTTCGCCCTACGGGGCAAGAAGATTGGGAAGGGAATCCTATTGCCAACAATGTTATATGGGGCGGATATCCTCACCTCAAGTATTAACATGATGAAAAAGATGCTGACATTTAGGAATCGAGTCCTCAGATGGATAACCAAGGCCTTCTTCTCTCTCATCTTGACGGCTTTATTGGCGGAGGCGTGCTTAGCTCCCATCTGACTCTACCTGCAACAAGTGTCCCTGATAGCAGCAGTTCGCATAACGTCTGCCATCCTAGGGAATAACATCATGACTGCGAAGCTGGCTGTAGGCTTCCCACTCCTGGACAGCTACAGATACCCCACGAATAGGAGGAAGGCTTCCGACAGAAGTGGTGGTCTATGCCCAAAGATTTGTGACTCAACTTCTACCACCACAGTCCAGGTCCGCCTCCCGATTGATGAAATAGGGGCTGCAGCTGCAGCGATTTACCAGTACAGGCCCTATCCAGTAAAGCCAAACAGACTCGCGATGGTACAAGAGGATACCGCGAAGGCGTATATTGAGGCCAGGGAGTGGATTTGGAAAGAGGTACATAAGAGACGGGTACAGGAGGTATACCTGGAGTACTATATATATCGACCGCCATAACACGATTGCTGGACTTTCATGATGCTTCCGAAATTCCAGGCCGGTATGATAGACCAGATGAGATCGAACAAGAATTACTTAAGAGGGCAGGCAAGCTGGTCCATCCAGAACCAGAATACTACTTGTGACTTATGTCTAGACTCAGTTCAGACATTCGAACACGTGATTACTGTTTGCCCTATCCTGGCTCGGCTAAAGGAGGGGGTAGATTAGGGAATGTTTGACATAAGCCCACGCTCAGGCCTTTGGTAAAGAGGGGATAAGGGGAAAGCCCTGATGAAGGGTTTTGTGTTATTTGTAATGCAGAATAGGTTGAACTTTCCAGTCAGGTTGGGAATTTTTCCATTTATGAGAGACTCGGACCTGAGGTCCTGATTCTGAATTTTCACCCTGGGGCTAATGACTTGATGTTTAAAATAGTATTTCTATTGTTCTTTGATATTTTATGGGGGAGGTGAAGTTTCTTATGTTATTGGGGGTTTAGGCCATACCTCAGGGTGAATGCCAAGATTTTCCTATACTTAGTACAATAAAATCACGGATTTAACAAAAAAAAGAAAAAAAAAAAAGGCTAGGTATATGACTCCGCTGGTGCTAGGGTCTACCCCTGCTCTATCCTCACCTTTTTCTCTCCTCTCCTCCTGATGGTTGATTGGCTGGCATCCTATTACTCCACATTTTGCTGGCACCATACTTCCACCCTTTCCAGATGATATGGTGATTTACATTTTATACCACACACTCCTTCCGCCTCTTTAGGGTTACCAACTGCCTATGGCTTGGTTCAGTGAGCCTCTTCGTGTATTGAGATTTAATTGCTCCCGCTCCCCGCTGTACCCTTCTCGCTTATTGGGATTTGGGATGTTATGCTGTTTGCTAAATTGACGGTTCAGGTTGGTTTCGTACTTAAGTGTTTAGTATCCTTTATGGGTCTTGGTTGTAATTCGCTGTTGGACTTTGTTTATTTCCTATGTCGCTCGTTTACGGAGATGAAAGGTTTACTATCTTTTCAGAGATTTTTGGCCTGTTTCTTCTTAGTTTTTTCTACCCAAGGGTAGAACCTTTTTGCATTAATAGGGTTTTTTTTAGCTGTGGGGGGATGGGATTGTCTGTAGTTAGAGGTTTCTTTCTGCCATAGATTGCACTACATCATGTTTCTGTACCTTAAGAAGTAATTCAAGGAGATAATAAAAAAACCAACGAAACCCCTGCTTAAGGGACATGCTCTGTGTACTCTATTTGCACCCCTCTTGAAATTTAGCCCTTTTTAGACAATCAAACCTTGCTATTTGTCTGGCAACGGCCACGACAAACCAAATCATGTCCCTTGCGACCGCAGCACCGTACACCCCCCTACTCAACCCACTGCTGCTATCGCAGCCTTGAAGGCTACTGTCATAGACCTCTCCCTTCCCGTCATGGCAGGAGCACCTGCTAGACAGGCACCTGTTCCTCCCCTGGTCTCACCTCGCCCACCTCTCTCCCGACCTAGGTTTCTCCCCAACACTAAACCCTAATATGCATTAAAAGCTAATCAAGATCCCAACTCGGACTTCCCTTGCTCTGACACTGTTGAAAAACCGTGGTATGGCAACCCTGCCCTATATGCTGTCTGCCACCCATGCTCCTGGGAATAACAAGAGTACAGGGCTTACAAATACCCCACTGTAACCGTGTTTTGGTTACCCCCCTCGTCCTCCAACAGATGACCCGCCCAAACTGAGGCCCGCCCTGCCTACTTGTCCTATGTTGTAGTCGCAGCCAGCCTTTCCGCTGCACACAATGCCCAAAGCAAAAGGAAGAAATTTGCCATGCTGGTACATGTTGCTGCGTCCAACAACAGCAGCATTAAGTCTCGAGGGCAGGCACCAATACCCTCCACCGTGCGCAGATTCTTCTCCTCAGGCACCTCTCCCGCACGGCAGGCAGAGGCTGACTGAATGGCAGCCACCACCCCTGTCCTAATGGCAGGTGTCCTCAAGCTGGCTAACTGACAATTTCGTCTCTGCTTTTACACACGAGTCTATCGTAAATGCTTACACACTCTCTAGGGCACCAACACATACACTCCCTCCAGTATCTACTCAACCTAATATGATGCTATGACTAACCGTCTTAACCATGCTTTCCTAGTCAGAAATGACCGTCAACTCCCCTTCCGCCCCACTGCAAAATAGGTCCAATTGGCTATCTATAGCCTACCTATGGCCTTGTGACATATGTACATGTTCTGATACCTCTATTACCACTCTAGTTAGCCTTTCCTTTATCATATTACATTCCTTTACATTGATTTCTTTTATATTTGATTTCCCTACTGGAATCTCTAGAGACAGGAGCCCAGATTAATATATGCTTGGGAGGATCAGCAGGATTGTGCCACAGGAGTTCCAAGGGAAAGAACCGGTCATGTTTACTGTCGGGAGGATAGAGGTAGGTTTGTGGGAATGCCCCAGGCTTTCCAGAACCCCCGCAGGACCACAGGATTCTGGTAGCTGTACACTCACTGGTAATGATAGTGTCTGCGGGTTTCGAGAGCCGCAGCTCTTTCAGGGAAGATTACAAGTATTTAAGACTGGTCTCCTGGCTAGCAGGAGACATTAGATTTCAGACAGATGCCTAGACAGTGAATACCGATGGTTGAACAATGAACCCATTGTTCCCCTTTACCCTATAAACTACTCTATTGTACTCACCTTGTCTTCGTCTCTCAGCAGGTATCCCTTTGACACCAAAGCGATAGCAGGCTACCGATTAGGCTCTTTTGTATAACCATTCACACAGGTAAGTGCCTGTTACGTTTTTAACACCTTAGCAGGTGATATCTGGTTTTTAGGATTGAGAACAGTGGGTAGGATTGATCACACTTCCCTTTTCTTGAGAACTAGTTAGAAGCAGGAGTGGTATGGAGAGACTTCCGGCTAAGGTTCTACATTCATCATTACAGAAAGTAGAAGTCCGACCACTAGGTCTGGAACAATATCCAGACCTCCCAGCTGACTTGGGAATAACTCTGATAAAGACCCAGATGGAGAAGGTGACGATACATCTATACCTAAACAATGTTCTGTACTGGTAGGAGACCCAGATAAAGATTCAGAAGAGGATCTTACTACTGAAGGAATCGTCCAAAGAGAAACCCATAAAACAGATACAGCTCTAAAATCGAGACCAAGAACCAGAACCATCTTGGAGAGAGTCTTTAGAACCTAACCACACCCTGCAGTACCCTCATGAAGCCAAATACCACCTGGCGGATTTGCAGACTCCACTGGATCCTCCAGACCACCACCAGTACCGCAGGGAAAAGGGAAGAACCAGAAACTCTCAAACACCCACCAGCACCTCCGCCAGCATCTAGGATGATGGCTGACCATCTAGACCAACCCAGGAAACCAAAGATCAAGCTCCATAACTATCCAGGTTGGCGGGAGAGGGCGACGATCTACAACTAGATAAACTCAAGTGCTAGTTTAGAAAGGTCAACAAATACTTATCCTAGTATGATATCTTGGATGACACAGAGGATGTAGTAGACTACTATGACGCCTAGACAGAAATGCGAGCACATAATGCCAACCACGACCTCATTGATGAGTTTGAAGACAACCAACCCTCCCTCCTGGAATTTAAGAATTGATTTCAGTAGCTTTTTGTAACATGAGCCAATACAGATAACCTGAACCTCAAATGGCACAAGATACAACAGTCCTCAGGAGGCAAGCTAGCGAGAATTTCCAACAGTGCTAGAGAACTAGAAGATCTAAGAGGAACCCTGCCTAGAGATTCTATATCAGACTATGCACAAAGGCAATGCTTTTTGGATACCATGGATCCAAAGCTCAGAAGAAGTTTGGAACCACAGATAAGGGATACCGATACCTGGAATCAAGTTGTCCAGTTAGCAGAGAGATATGATGCAACAAGTTTCAAGACAGGAGCATATGACAGTAGCGGCAGCTCCTCCACCACCTCCGGAAATAAGCCAAACAAAGTTATGAACTCTCTACAACAAACAAGCAACAAGCCAGCAGGAATAGGAAAAGCTCCATTGAGAAAATCGACGCCTCCCAAGAACAATAAGCCAATAAAGCAGGAAATGGATCAGAGCAAGAGAGACGGAGCCTGTTACTACTGTGGAGAAGCAGGACATATGGCAAATAATTGTCCAAAGAATGAGATCAAGTCCAATCAGGTCACAGTCACTGAAGATATGCCAGATAGTGATGAAGAGCAATATGAGGCAGAAAGCGATGACACAGAAGAGTTGGATGGAAGGAATTCTATTATAACTTACAAGACTACTGTTGGCGCCCCCAAGGAAGTGGCCAGGCCATTCACAGTCTTGGAATTCACCATGTAAGGCCACAAGAAACCCGTCAGGGTCCTAGCAGACAGAGGAACCATTGGTGGTACCTTAATCAGCAATCGCTTTGTCGCAACAAACAATATACCTTATACCAATATGAAGACACTTAAAACACTCAAAATGGCTTTAAGTGCATCCAAATCAAGGAGCAATCACACCTGCATGACAGATATCGAAATTGTAACCATAAAGATACCCAAGGTATACGTGAGCGTCACTACAGTATCAGATTATGGTATCCTAGTCATTATGAATTACCTCATACGCTTTGGAGAAGTTATAAACTACTCGAAAAATACCCTCTACTTACCTGACTACAAAGTCAGAGTAAACTGAAATGGGAACAGCACCCAGCCTCGCTCAGTGCTGGCGAAACTGGAAAATATACCTCATTTCCTTAAGATGTTCCCTCAGGTTTTTGTTACAGAAATAGCTGAAACCCTACCAGCATTGTGGTGCTTTACACACAATATCATCATCAAGGACTAAGACCTTTATGTCACGATGCCAACCTTCAAGACCCCTGGAAAAATTAATCCCTAATTTCAAGGAATAGATTAAAAAACAAATTAGGGCAGGAATACTCTACAGATTACAAACTTCAATTGGCGCTAGTATGTTCATTCAAGGGAAACCTGATGGCAGGATAAGACCATTAGTGGACCTTCGCCAAAGGAATAATAATACCAAGGAGGACGAAGCTCCTATTCCCAAACAGCAGCTCATACTCAACACTATGTGTAGAGCCAAATTCCGAAGCAAGATAGACCTCTTTGTTTCCTATTTTCAGACCCGGGTTTATTCTGAGGATCAGAAGTATTACCCTATCAAGACACCCCTAGGAGGCTTTGCTTGCAAAGTAATGCTGCCAGGAGATACAAATGCGCGAGGAACTTTCATTAAAGTCATGAAAGATACACTATCAGAAGAGTTAGGGTTCTTTGTATGGGTATACATTGATGATATCCTGATATATAGCGATACGCATCAGGACTATATCAAGCATATTAAAGCTATTTGCAAGAAGATGGACAAAGCGCTGCTATATGCCAACACAAAGAAGTGTATTTTCTTTGCAAAAAAGTTTGATATCGTAGGACACCTGATTGATAATAAGGGCATTCACCCAGGACCAGAGAAGATCCGAAGAGTTGAGGAGTGGACTAGCTCTGAGAATAGAAAGGAACTACTGTGCTTTAGTGTGATAATTAATTTTATCTCTCAGTTTCTGCCACACATCACTACCGTCACTGCACCACTTACAGAACTTACCAGCAATGCTGGATGGATATGGATAGATTTGCAGTAAGCAGCCTTTCAGGGATTGAAAAAGGGGGTGAAAGATCATCAAGTTCTTATACCTATTGACTATACCAACCCAGAACCAATCTGGCTATTCACCGATGCATCTCCTACCGGCAGTGGCACTTGGATAGGCCAAGGACCAACCAGAAATACAGTCAGACCGGCAGTATTCCATTCCAGGAAACTGTTAGCCTCTCAGAGTAACTACCCGACACACCAACAGGAAGCGCTTTTGTTCAAATATGTATGGGCACGATGTTATATCTATCGGAATATACTAACTCAATACTAAGCGAGTATTGCGGGAATGCCTTGATGAGGAGAGATAGATTTATGAAGGTAGATTGGTAGGTAGTCTGTTCCTTATTCTTCTAAGCGAGAAAAGTGGGCAGTAGCCCCTATATATACAAGAGTGCACCCTCACGTTATCTAAAAGAATATAAAAGGGAAAAATATAAGTACGAACGTGTTTTACCGTAACGTCAGTAGGAAAAACATAGGTGCGAATGTATTTGACCCTGAAAACCTTCCAAGAAAATCCCAAAAATTTATATAAATCTAAAGTGGTGTGAGGGGATTCGTTGTGGATGATAAGACATAAAGGACGGAACAATAACCGTTAAGATATATGATAAGCAAGGGAAATAACCCGAATACCAGATAAAGAAATATACATAAGAATCCTTATTGTAATAATGAAATATAACAGAAATAAACTGCACAGTATGTCCTAGCTGTAGTAATATATGCGGTGTAATAGGTATTGCCGAAACACTAACCAAGTAAGAGAATATACGATATGTTCAAGGAAATATTCATATAAAAACGAATAAGAAATTTCAACACTTCCCCTCATTATCTACAGCCCAGAAGTCCCATTAACCGTGTATGTGCCGGTTCCGCTTAGATTTTGGTGCAGATATCGGCAAGGTTTTCTGAGGACTCAGCTTTTAGGAAAGTGAACGAACCGTGGTTGAGTTCTTTTTGTATTTTGTGAAAGTGCACATCGATGTGTTTGGTAGGTTTTTTGAGTTGATGGTTTGTCGCAAGAAAATTAGCACCGGTATTATCTGCATGCAAAGCGATCGGTAAACTTAGTCGAATATCGTTGAGGCCTTTTTGGAACCATTGGATTTGTCGCGTAGACAGTGACATAGCAACGTATTCCGCTTCGGTAGTAGATATAGCGACGGATGCCGGTTTCTTGAATCGCCAGGAGATACATGAACCATTTAAGAAAACAATGTATCCTGAGAAGGAGCGGCGGGTATCAAGGCAAGCTGCAAAGTCTGCATCAGCATAGACATCGATAGCGGGAGTTGCATTGGTTGGGTACGGGTAGAACAATCCTATATTTTCCGTTCCAGCAAGGTAACGAAGGACGTGTTTAGCGGCCTTTAAGTGTGTTTCAGATGGGCAAGAAGAAAATTAAGCAAGAAATGAAATCGTATACGAGAGGTCGGGTCTTGTGCCAGTGGTGAGGTACATCAGTGATCCTATAACCGATTGGTAAATTGAGGGGTCTGGTATCCATATGTCTTCGGTCCCTTTCGTAAGTTGAATGCCTTTTGGTAAAGGGGTAGAAACGGAACGTGAGTTTTCCATGCCATATCGTTGGAGGACTGACTAGAAGTATTTTTACAGGGTAAGATGTATGCCATCTGGTGTATACGTTATGTGCAAGCCGAGTAGGAAGTTAACTTCCCCTAAGTCGGTGATCTCGAATCCCTATTTCAGGTCTTTTATCAGAGAGGTGGCGTGGGGGGAGTGGGCTGCATGTATGGCAATATCGTCGACGTAAACCGATACGTAGATGTCGTGTTTAGCATGCACGAACATGCATGGGTCGAGGGTTGATGTCGTAAATCCTTTGGAGGTTAAGAATTTTGCGAAGAGAGCATACCGTTCATTCGCAGATTGCTTAAGTACATAAAGACATCGGTTAAGTTTCCATACTTTTTCTCCGTCACCGTACCGAGGTAACCGTCGTAGGTAAACTTCTTCTTTGAGTTCGCCGTCGAGGAAAGCAGATATGATATTGAACTGTAGCGGTCGCCATTTGTTTTTGGCGCATATCGCAAGGAGGAAGTGGAGAGATTCATAACGGATGACAGGAGCAAATGTTTCTTCGAAGTCGAAGCCAGGAATTTGTGAAAACCCTTTGGCAACGGCTCTTGCGCGAAACCTTTTGAAAGTCCCATCTTCATTATGTTTAGTCTTGTAAACCCACCTACTATCTATTATCTTTCTTCCCATCGGTCTCTCAACAACATCGTAGTTTCCATTCCTTTTTAGTGCATTAATTTCGTCATCCATTACCGTGGTCCACTGTTCCTTAAGCGTACGGTTAATCGCTTGGTGATACGTAGTGGGATCCTCATCCGGTAGTTCAGTAGCATTTCTGCCCAAGCGTACCGGTGGGCGTGAGATTCGTCCTGACCTTGTCCGTGTTTCCGGTTACTCGTCTTGTAGGGCCTCATGTTCTTGAGGTTGTTGTTCCAAGGGAGCAGGTTCCGGAGTAGGTGACGGTGTGTTAGGTCGGTCATGGTCTCCTGGGTGTGGAGGTAATGGAGGAGGATCGATTTCAATCGCTGTTGTGCCGTTGGTAGGTGTCGTACTCGGGTCCAATTCCAAAGTCTTACTGTACCATTGCAGGTCTATTGGAAAGGAGGGAGGATGGAAGGTCGCAAATTGGGATTTCGGAGCAGGTGTAGTACTTGGCACTTCCGATTGTTCAATCGTTTTAGAGGTCCTGTGTACCTTCGTGTTTTGAATATCTTATGTTGTGAGGGGATATATATCCGGTATATCCTGTCAGAGGATGTGTATCCAACAGGATAGCCTTCCATCGCCCGGGGCTTTAGCTTCGTTCCTGGTTTTCTGGTCTCCTGAGGTAAGTGGACGAACCATTTGGTCACGTATGGGCGGAGGTGGTTGATCAACGGCTTTAGTTTGTAGAGAGATTCATAGGGCGTTGAACCTCCTATGGATCGGTTGGGAAGACGGTTTCTGAGGTATACGGCAGTTGCGATTGCTTTTGCCCAAGGTTGTAGAGTTAAACCTTTTAACATGGACCTTGTGGCGGTTATTATGGTCCTGTTATACCGTTCAGGAACGCCATTTGATTCATGTCAGTAGGGTGGAGTTTTGTCATGAAGTATTCCATGCGCCTGAAACAGGTTTAGCATTTCATGGTTCACGTATTCACCACCGTTATCAGTTCTGAATCGTTTGATTATGGCGTTATCTTGGGTTTGTCGCTCATGGATGAACTGTTTGAAGATTATTGCCATATCGGATTTTACCTTGATGGGGTAAATCCAGGTGTATCTTGTGCAGTCATCAATAAAGGTGATATAGTACCAAGAATTACCAAAGGATGGTGTCGAGAATTTTCCGCTTAAGTCGAAGTGAATTAACTCGTAGGGGCTTTTGCTAAGGTGCTGTATTGGTTCTGGTTTTCGTTTGGACGACTTTGAGGTAATGCAAGTTTCGCATTGCCAACCTGTAGGAACCTTAGGGATATGGGGTGTGTCAGAGTATTTGTCGGAGCGAAGGTAGGCTGGTGAGGGATGACCCAAGGCTTCTTGCCACTTCTGATAGGTCATTTTGTATGCCTGTTCCTTACTTTCCTGCACGACATAATCTTGTCCGTCAAGCTTGACCCATGAAACCTCTTTATTCTCGCTCATGACATACATGTCCTTCCCTGAACTGCGTAAAGAAAACCCTTTTCCTAAAGAAACGATAGCGAGCCACGATAACAAATTGCATTGACCCAACTTAGGAACCCAGAGAACAGATCGAAGAAAAACAGGAGATACATGGCCATTAGACATTTTGGCCATGAGCTTAACTGTTCCTTGGCCGCATGACTCTATTACAGAGTCATCGCCTAACTTGACGTTTCCATTTTCAGGTTCAAAGTTTTTAAGAAGGTCTAGGTGGCTTGTCATATGTGAGCTTGCGCCTGTATCGATTACCCAATTGTGTGGGTGAGGGGTCTTTCGCCTAGTGGTAAGGGTTGAGGATGTACTGACTGGTTTGGATGTCTCTTGCTTGCCGATCTTGGCGGTGTCAATCGCCGTCCTTTCCATCTTCTTTTGGTTATCGGTCTTGAGTTTCTGACACTCTTTCCAAGTATGCCCTTCATTGCGTGCAGAGGGTAATGCTTTGTGCAGTATGAGCATTCCTTGGCTGTGACCGATGTGCTGTTTCCCTTTCGTTGGGGTTGTTCCTTCCCTTTTCCTTTGACAGAGGCAGTTTTATACACCTTGTCTTCTTCAGAGTTAACCAAAGTTTTAAGGTCCAACAACCTGTTTAAGACATGATTGTAGGTAAGGTCCTCCTTGGTTTGGAGGTTGTCGATGATGTTGTTCATCCACTAGGGAAGGGACCGGAGAAGGACAGCAGCTTTTGCTTCCGATGACTCGAATACCATCTTAAATGCAAAAGGTAGGGCCTAATGGTTTTTTTCGGTAGCAGAGGTGCAACGGTGTTGCATGCGATTCCTGAGGGTGTCGAACTTGCCGATGTGATCAGCGATGGGTTATGATAACTCGTATTTGGTATCGAGAACAGCGTTGAGTTGGTTGAAGAAGGAGAAGGTGTTTTTTCTGTCAAATTTATCCTGGAACGCCGTCTAGATTGCGTGCGGAGTTTTGTGTGTGGCCAGGAGGATGAGCCATTTGGGATCACAGGTTATGAGGAAGTTGGCGGATGCCCACTGGTAGCGATCGCGAAATTCATCTATAGGGTCAACCTTCGTCAGATACCCGTCTTCATCCCGTATTTCATCGGGGATGGTTTCCGTTCCTTGTACAATGTCCCTGCAGTTGCATAGTCTGAGGACGTACTCGGAGATGTCACGCCATGTCCGGTAGTTCTCTGGCCCAGTCAGCTTTGGGATGGAGCTGAGTTTGTAGCTGGGTGCGAAGCCACGTTTAGAGTTAATAGCATGTGTCCGTGCCCTTTGGTTAATGGGGAGAGGGGTTGCTGGGGGATTGTCTGTCAAAGGTTCAGGGACGGTGGTTGAGGCTGATGCCATGGTGGATTTTGGTTATACAAGTTGTGTTCTTCGAATCGTTCTCTGTGACCACACACCCCCTTTAAGTCCACACAACTTTTATTAAACCTGAAAGTAACACGTTCACCTATCAAGGATTTTTCTGGTAGTGTCCACCCTCCGATGTGTTAACTTCCAGGTAGTTGATAAAGTGTGCGGGGGAGTGGTGGGTAATGCTTGCTCGCACAAAGAGAGGAAAAAGAAGGAGACGGAGGTGAACGGTGAAAATAGCTCGGTTGAGTTGTGGTTAAAGCCGTGAGTGTTACGCCGAGACTTGTGTAATACAGAGGCCGAGAATGCTTGGTTTCGTCAAAGAAGGAGCATTTCGTCTGGTCGATGTTTCGTGCCGAGAAATAAACTTTGCCGAGAAAAATATTTCTTGGTATTATTTTGGTTGAAAGCGTGGCTCGATGACAGGACGGGTTTCGCTTCGTTGACTGTAAGGTTTCGTCAGCTGTTGGAGGGTGTGAATGTATATCCTAAAGATATAGGAGGCCCGGGCTCATAACCTTTTCAACTTTGTATGGGCACGATCTTATATCTATCGAAATATCCTAACGCAATACTAAGCGAGTATTGCGGGCACGCCTTGATGAGGAGTGGTAGATTTATGAAGGTAGATTGGTAGGTAGTCTGTTCCTTATTCTTCTAAGCGAGAAAAGTGGGCTGTAGCCCCTATATATACAAGAGTGCGCCCTTACGTTATCTAAAAGAATATAAAAGGGAAAAATATAAGTACGAACATGTTTTACCGTAAGGTCAGTAGGAAAAACATAAGTGCGAACGTATTTGACCCTGAAAACCTGCCAAGAAAATCCCAAAAATTTATATAAATCTAAAGTGGTGTGAGGGGTTTCGTTGTGGATGATAAGACATAAAGGAAGGAACAATAACCATTAAGATATATGATAAGCAAGGGAAATAACCTGAATACCAGATAAAGATATATACATAAGAATCCTTATCATAATAATGAAATATAACAGAAATAAACGCACAGTATGTCCTAGCTGTAGTAATGTATGCGGTGTAATAGGTATTGCCGAAACACTAACTAAGTAAGAGAATATATGATATGTTCGAGGAAATATTCATATG
Organism: Tuber calosporum; assembly: GCA_003316355.1. NCBI lineage: Eukaryota > Fungi > Ascomycota > Pezizomycetes > Pezizales > Tuberaceae > Tuber > Tuber calosporum. The sequence goes on along the minus strand of QFET01009645.1, from coordinate 1,486 downwards.
AAAACGAATAAGAAATTTCAATAGCTTTCAATAGTTGAGACAGTACTAGCCTTCGCCCACCTGTTCTCCCACACAAAGTTCACCAGAGTCACCAACTATAAGAGTCTTACCAAGCTCATGACACTGAAGAATCTCACTAACCAGCAACAGAGATGGAAAATACATCTTAGTCACTTCAATTTTAAAATATAATACATGCCTTGAGTTTCGAATATTCTGGCAGACTATCTATCTAAAGTTTAAAAACCAATTCAGATTTTAAAGATATAATACCAAAGGACCCGACCTCTGCAAGTCCAGATTCCCAGAACCACAACTCCAATCATATTTAAACCAACTAAATTTCTTCCACATACTATAGCCTGGATTCCAACGGTGAAATGGAAACCTTTGAAGAAACACCGCAAACTCAATGCCTCATTACTTGCTAATCTATCTATCGCTCCTCCCCAGACTACTTAGCAGGCAAAGAGATAGCAGCCATGTAGTAACTCGCCCCCGTAAATGTGATAATTGTGCTAGCAGCAACAATAGCAGGATCCAGCCAGGCAACTCTTGGAGAGAAAAAGCATACTTGAACCTGCACCAGACTAGAGATGAATGAAACCATTCAGCGCTCGTTTGGACTGCCTGCTATAATGACTAGTGCCCTTTGCATTGAGACTGTAAGGAAGACAATGGATATTTCCCCAAGGACCCTGAAAAGTGTTAGCAAGCAAAGAAAGCCATAGCAACATCTTATCCCTCAATAGACACTAGCCCCCCTCTATCAAACGATAACTCAATGTCCCTACCCTGACCAGGAAATATATTCCAGAGTCTTACATATATGTTAACTCCAGCCTCCCCACCTCCAGCTTTACAAGCTTCACCAGCTTCTAGACGAGTCTATGGTTATCCTGAAGCTTTCTCGGGTTCGACAGATACTGATAAGGCCCACACCTTCCTTGGTACCCTCATCTCATTCCTTCTGTGAAAATTCTGTACAGCGGTTATTGAAGCCCTCCAGAATGACCCTCTTTTCCAGCGAGTACTGGAGACCACTGACCAGCTACACTTTTCAATCCAGGATGGCTTCATCATAGCTGACAATACCAACGGCAATTCTAACATCTATATCCCCATGGGACCCTTAGAAAGGGGAGTATCTCTGCGGGATTTCATCCTTAATACAGTTCATGAAGGCCAAGGAGATTCCACAGCTCACAAGTTCTAATAGTTCGCCGCTTATTTTTTCTGGTGGCCGCAGATGCACAAGGACTTCGTAGCCTTCTGCCATTCCTGTGATCAATACAAGATCAACAAAGAGGCTATTACACTTCTGGCAGGTAAATCTCGTACCCTACTACTACCTGATGAAGCCTACCAATCCCTTGCCATCGATTTCGCTGGCCCCTTCTCAAATCAAACAACTATACAACTATTATTGTAACATGAGTACATGTTCCGGTACCTCTATTACCACTCTCGTTAGCCTTTCCTTTGT
>QFET01009644.1:0-11126 GCA_003316355.1 Tuber calosporum | reverse complement strand
ACCCCGTATACGTCGTCGCCGTCCGTCCGACCGGGTCCTGTCCACAGGGTATATAAGAGGGCATCTCTGGCTACGTCTGGGAAAAGGACCCAAGCGATTTCGTCAAGAACTCGCGGAGTTACCTCCCACTGAAGTCAATAGACCAAAACAACGTCCGGAAGCCTAGGAGGGAGTGGTATTCGGGCTATTCCGTAGAGAATAGTACTGAACCCCAAATGAATGCCTATCATAGGCAAGCAAGCCTATCGGAACATGTCGATAAGGAGAGGCAGTCCAGCACGAATTGGTATTGGACCGATCGTCAAAGACTAGTCATCCTGAAAGCCAGCGGCAAGACCGGGGGAACCGGAACGAAGCCGTATTGGTCGACAACCAAGTTGGCCCCTTGGTGTTCTAAGAAACTATTGGCAAGTTCCAAACTGGACGGCCATAGTTTGAACAGCAGGACGACGGCTGTTATCTCTTACCGAGAAGGTGTGAACACCCTCGGAGAAAGAAGAGCTCTAATCACGCCATTAGCTGTACGGGGGAAAAAACTTACAGCGTCAAAGAGGGTTCGCTGTTGGATTTTGTTGTGAAAATTGTTAGTAGATACTTGGTTGTATGGAGAACGGATGTAGTCCGCGAACACTCAGATGCGGGCTATAAATATCGAAGTGCCTCCCGAGCTTTAGCCATCATCAAGCAACGGAGAAGAGATCTTATCAATATCATACGTTCTACCTTGAAGTCTTGAGCCTTCCTAGACAATCTCCGTCTACGATTTGATTTCTTAAGCCTAGCCTGATTCGCTTGACCTTAGAATCGGCTACCCTTAACAGTTTTATTGGAGGACTTAACCAGCGGAGCTTGGTTATAACCGTTGATTGGAAATCAAATGGAAGATTATGGAAAGCTTTGGAAAAAGCGAGATCATGCAATTAAGACTGCCCCTCTGAAGCTTAGACAGGGCAGACTTTGACAGACAGAGTTTTCTATATTCTAGGTTGAGCAGTTACTTCTTTTCAGTTCGCACGAAACCACAGCAAGTAAGTTTAGGACTTAGCATGGCTGGCGATACAGTAATCGATGGCTATTAAACAACTTATCGATATCTCCGGCAGTACTACTGACTTGAAGTCCCCACAATTTGGAGTCTGAGTTACTATCATTATCCCTTACCGAGATGCATCCCACTTTGTTCCTGATACACGCAGGGTGGCGTTACATTTTTTTAACTTCAACAAGTAGTTGAGTTAGAAGCAGGTAGATGTTAGAAGACCTCAGGCTTGCAAGCAGAGGCCCAGAATAGGTGACGAGAGACTTCAGACGTGGTGTTATGGGGTAGCCAATTCAGTACTGTTGAATTGTCTAGGCCGTGCTCGTATTGAGAAAATCCTAGAACTGTCAGCAAAGCTTGGTAAAAAGTATGTTTGGGATAAAAGCGTTCTCGAACGCTTTATAACTTGTTATATTGTTAAGGTCTCTTCTCCGTTGTTTTATGATCCCTTAACTCCGGGGTTTTGACTTTTTTTTTTTTTTTGATTATCTCATATATTCATTGTTAAGGTACAAGAACGTGCATTGAGCGCTAGCTATGGCAAAAACAAAACCTTAATTCCAAACAAACATCCTCCGCGCCCCAGGGATCAAAACCTGTAGTCCCAGGACCCTCTGTTATGGGCCTAACCGCACATCTCGCCTACAAGCAAACCTACCCCCCGCTGGCTAAGGAGACAACAGGTTGAAAGTAAGAAGCAGGAAAGCAGGAAAGCATAAGGAAAACCCTTGACGAAAACTACAACAGATAAGGGGAAATTAGCCACTACTATTGCACCCATAGAGGGGCCGGCAGGTTGATGATGGACCTGGGATTCCGAGGTAACTGACGCCATTTACACAAGTCCAAGAGACAGTGCAATACTAGGACCAGGCGTAACCAAAGGCAGATTTGACCATGGGCAAGAGTCTTAGAATGGGGAGGTAGTAAGGTACCAGCTGAAATGGAGAGGAGCAGAATGGTGCCAGCCATGGTTGAGGCAGTAAGGTGCCAGCTGCGAGAAGGCGGGAGCAGTAGGGTGCCAGCCGATCCACTGTGAGGAGAGGAGAGAGGAGGAGAGGAGGAGGAGGGGTAGACCCAATTATCAGGGACAGAAGCGTGTGCGTACCCATCTAGGCAGTTCTCAAAGAATAGAGAGTGGAGGAATCGACCATTGGACTGCAAAGCAACCGTAGGCCTGTTGGGAGTTTCCTGCTACTGCAAGTGTGTCTCATAGCTGTATGAAGGTAGGGTGTTACCGACCGTGCAAATGTTAAGCTAGGCAGAGCAAACAAGCTAAGCGAGGCGAAACAAGAGCGGGGAAAGGAGAGGAAACCATCAACTAGGATGGAAAGGAGAGGATGGACTCAAAGGGGTAGACTCTAATGAGTTTGGCAAGAGGAGATGTAGGTAAACAGGTCCCCACCCCATGGCATAGCCAGAGGGGGTAGGAACCCGGATGGTGGAGTTGGTGATGATTTCTCATAGTGTTGAGATTTCAATCACCGGGTGTGTAGAGGACACGGAGGATGTCCCTTATCTCCGGGACTTTTTTTTTTTGTTTGATTATCTCAGATATTCACTGTTAGCGTACAGGAACCTGCATGGAGCGCTAGCTATGGCAAAAACGAAACGTTAATTCCAAACATGCAAAACAAAAGAAATAATCGCACAAGTTCTCCCCTAGTGATGAAGATACCGTCACCGCGCCCAGCAATGGCAACTAATTCAACAAGTATAGAATGAAATGACCCCAAAAGAAATCATAACCGAAAGGAAGGATATAGGAATAAAAGGAAAGTCAAACCGCTCAGTCTGAGTGATAGTGGGGGGAGGAGGAGGCTGCAGTAGCAAAAACTGCTGGCATGGTGGGCGGGGTGTTTGTGCGAGTGGCGCGGATGTATGTGGCAAGACCAAGGATCATGTCCAGGTCGGCCCAAAGTGGAGAGCCATGGTCCATCGTAGACAGCTTCGAAAGGCAAAGCTGGCGTTCTCAGGACTTGGAGGGGCAGTGGAGAATTGCATGCTCGAAGGTTTCGTCCTCTTAGTCGCAGGAAGGGCAGGTGGGAGAGCGATCGGCATCGTTCCAAGAGGGTTGCGCGGCAAGATAGCTCTTGCCAGCGCGCATTTGGTGGATTCGCCCGGCTCTGAAGCGGTCGTGGCCCTTGAAGGCAGGTGGGCGTAGGGACGGCTTGTACTGGTATTATGGAGGGGGTGGGGACAGTAGTGTCCAATCAGTAATGAGGTCCTTTCTGCACTCCTCCTTCATCAATTTGTAGGAGACAGCACCTGGGATCGGAGGAGGGGGGGCTAAGACAGTGCCCGGCAGAAGGTGTGAGTTTATCTGAGGGAGTTTGAGCCCGTCCGCTGCCACCTTGACCAAGAGGTAGCACATTGCATCGATTGGGAGGTGAGAGCGGACCGCGGGTATGGGCCTTGGTTGGTTCCAACGGAGGGGGATATAGTTGGCCCTAAGGCCACGAAGGAGGTGGCGGGAGGAGTCCCTTGCCCTGAAATTGGAATACGATGGAAATGATGGGGGCAGCCGGGCTGCGGCTGGGTTGATCTCGGGAGGGGAATAGGCCAACCTTAGTGCGGCAATCCTACGGCGATGGGGGAGGAGCGAGTTAAGAGGGGGAAGGCAAGCCTCACAGGGAAGGATAGATACAGGAGTCGATGAGAAGCAGTTATTGACCCATCGTTGGACCTTGCTCCAAAAGACCTCCATCTTACCCATCATCGCAGCGTTGGGGACGCGGAGATCAGCTCCGTTGGTTAGGATCGGTAGCAGCAGGCCCATGGCCAGTCTGCGGTTCAGGTAGGGTACTATGCCTATGCCACGAGGGGAGAGTTGCCTGATGAGGCCAAAGGCCCCCTGAGTGAGGGCTAGTCTCTTGATGAAGTGGGTGGAGGTTTCCATCGAGGTTGAGAACCAGTATCCAAGCCAGCGGACTATGGAAGAGGGGTGAAAGAGACTCCCATCGAGAGAAACCGGGGCCAGTCAGTGGGGAGAGCTATCCCTTGGAGTTCACCAGTGGATGAGTTCGGTTTTGGGGATGGAGAAGGAGACTCCAAGTGGGGTGGCCTTCCTGCTGCGGCGGGTGTAGTAATGTTGAAGAAGATGTGTGTTCCTCCGGTATGACCCAGACCCAACTGTGACAGTAAAATCATCAACATAAGAAAACATAATCCCCTTTGGGATAGACAAGTGCAGGGAAGAAACATAAATTAAAAATAACAAAGGCGAGATAGGAGAGCAATGGGGGGCACCCACTTGAACAGGTAAGAAATTATTAGGGGAGCCTTGAAAAATCAAGCGGCATTTGCAATCAGTCAAAAAGGAACGAGCCCAAGAAACCATATAAGGAGATACGCCTTTGGCGCAAAGTAGGGAGGATAAACAGGTAGGGGAAATATTATCAAAGCCTCCCTTGATATCAAGGAAGAGGGTAGAGGTTTTGAGGCCTGCACGTTGCAGCAGGCGGACCTCTAGAGTGAGGGCAGCACATGCGTCAAAGGTGCTGAGGCCGGGGAGCGAGCCACATTGGTTTCGGTGGATGAGGCCAACGGTGCGGGCCATTAGCGAAAGGCAGGTTGCCATCATCCTTTCTAGAATCTTGGAAATAGTTTCCAGGAGGACAATGACTAGTAAGGAAGAATGGGAGGTATAATCAGATTTGCCAGGCTTGCAGAAGACAATGCCATTGGCAGTTTTGAGGGAGGAGGGGTGGAAGCCATAGGTCAGCAGGGGACCTAGGAGGGAGGTGAGGAGGGTGGGGTTGATGTTGTTGATCCTTTTCCATATGCCATAGGGGATCAGGTCGGGCCCAGGGGCTGAGGTTTGGAGGACTTGCGGAGGGCGAGGGAGACTTCCTGTTTCTGAAGTGGCAGGAAGTCCACAAATGGTTGTAGGATGGATGGCGAGGATTGGGGGTCTTTAGGAGGAAAAAAGTGATGCAAGAGGGAGGTGTTGACTTCCACGGGTGTTGTGGCGTTGGGAAAGGAGGGGAACCGATCAGGGGGGCGCCCGCTAGCCATCCGCCAGGCAGCCCAAACCGATTTGGAGTCCAAGGAGGCGAGGAAGGAGTTCCAGTATGATGCCTTGGCCCTTTTTATGGCCTTGAAATACGCGAGGCGGGAGGCACAAGCACTGTCGGAGAGGGTGGTGGAGGGGGACATGCGAGATATTCTTGCCTCTCTGTTGTAAGCTTGGCGCAGCTGTGATAGTTCAGCTGTCCACTAAGGCTTTGACTGGAAGCAAAGAGGTTTGTTTGGAGTGTGCGGGGCAAGGAGGGAGGTGATGGTGCGCAGATGGCGGTCGAACCAAGCACTAAGTGAGGCTGAGGTAGGGAGCTGGGGAGGAGGTGGGACCGATAGATCCTTGATGAGAGGGGAGAGTGTGAGCCAATCCGTTTTGGTCCCTTTAGGGGTGGGGTCAGGCTGTCGTAGGAATGGCGTAGATAGGGCTATTGTAATTGGGAGATGGTCAGAGCCGGTGAGTGGCAGGGAGATACTCCATGAGCTAACAAAGGGGGCAAGGGAGGGATTTGCGAAGGCCAGGTCTAAGACTCCAAGCATGGATGTGCCATCGAAGGGGAACCTAGTGAATACTCTAGGTGTATTTAAAAGTGAGTAGCCTAGCTCAGAGGCTAGGTCAAAGTATGGGGATGAAAGGCTAAATTCAGTATCAGAAAGGACCCTTAGAGGGTCAGGAAGAGGGTGATGGAGGTTCAAGTCTCCAACCAAGAGGGTGGGGAAAGTGTGTTCCCGAGAAATACAAGTTGGGCGAATTGTACGGGTGTGGGATGAGCGCCCGGTGTTGGAGTAGGCATTGTAACCGCGGAAGACCCGATGGGCTGAGTTAAACAGGCCTGAAGGGGAGTGAATATCGATTGCCATAAAATCAAGCCAGTCGAAGAAGACGTGCAAAAGTGCAAAGACTTGCATGAAGTCAAGGAGAGCATAAACGGCCACCCTAGGTTTGGCGCCGTTAGTAGTAGGTGGGGAGAAAGACTTACAAGAGGAAAATATTGTCAGTCGCCCCTTGAAGACCGGAGGAACCTGCAAGGCCACCAAGTGCGCAGGGGTGGGCATAGCCTTGAGGCTATTGAAAAGGGACAGAAACACATTCCAGCTCCCAAGGCAGTTGTGTTGAATGAGGGTGAGGGTAGTGCTTGGCGCCTGTATCAGGGAGTGGGGGTCCAGTGCGGGACTCATTGGCGAGGAATGCCCGATGGGCCATGTGGGAGCAGAGAACTGGAAAGCTAGGTGGGGACTGGTGCAACAGATTTGGGGTGAGGGTAAGCTGGAGCGCCAGTTGGTGGGACTGGATGTCTGGGTTTTGTGAGATCCATGGCGGCAGTAGTGGGGGAGGGAGTCCAGGGTGGGTCGGGTAGGGAGGGTGCATCCTGGTCCATGACATTACCAGGTCCTTGTATACCCTCAGGCTCAGAGGGGGCATCATGGTCAGTGGGAGGGAGGGGGCGGGATGGGCAAGAACGGTCCGTGGAAGGATGGGGACCTGCGCAACTAGAGCACATGAGGGGAGAGGTGGGACAGCACCCAGCATCGGACCTAGTGTTCCCGCCCTTAGGGCAAGTGGGATTAGTGCAGCGGTGGGCCGCTCGTGTATGTGCTAGAGCACACAGGGGACATGTGGAGGTGAAGGCTTTGCACATAGGAGAGGGGTGGCCGTAAAGCAAGCACTTCCGGCATTGCATATACTTCCCCGAGCAGTGGCCCTTTTCGACTTTGCGCGGACGGGAGAAGAGACAGATGGTGGAGCCAAGCCTGTTAACATCGTCCGGGGCCACGGTGACTACAACAGACGTAGTGGTCTGTGTTGCCCGAAAGTCAGGGTCGGTTTGAAGGAAACGAGCGGAGTAGATAACGACGTCAGTTGCATTGCGAACTGACTCAGAGAGGGCAGGGAAGAGGTCAGCATGGTCCTCCGGAAGGTAGGCTGTGGGTAAGCTGTGGATGGCTAATTGGACCTCATTGGAAGCGGGGCGGAAAGGGCGATAGGGGTTGTTTCCTACTGGGAAAGCTTGGTTAAGACGGTTAGTCATGGCTTCATAATAGGGTGAGTAAGCAGTTGAGGGTGTGTGCAGGTCTGTGCCCAGGAGGGTAAGAGATCCTTTAGGATTGACACGTGCAGAAAAGGACAGGGGGAAAGGGCAGTTAGCCTGCCTCAGGACGGCGGCCATCAGGTCGGGGGTGGTGGCTGCCATACAGTCAGCCTCTTCATGGGGTGAGGGTGAGGTGCGGGGGGCGAAGAATCTTTGCTCGGCAGAGGGCAACGGTGCTGGGCCTCGTGACTGAGGGCTGCTGTCGTTGGACACTGCGACTTGAGCCGGTGTGGTTGGCTTCTTCCCTTTGCCTTTGGTCCCTGGTGCAGAGGATTGTCCTGCTGCAACAGCAGCATAGGACTGTTTGCCGGACGGGGCTGGGTGTGTGTGGGTCGGATATTGGAGGATGAAGGTGGTGAGCAACTCGGTAAGTGAAGGGTATTTGCCTGCCCTGTATTCTTGGGCTTCCCAGGAGAGTGGGTGTCGGACGGCATATGCGGCAGGGTTGCCATACCACTGTTTTCAACTGTGTCATAGCAGGGGAGGTCGTGGTCAGGGCCTTGAATTGCTTATTGTCTGGGTTGGGGTTGAGGGTTGGGGTGAGACCTAGGTCGAGCCGGAGCGGGGTGAGGGGGGACCGGCGGAGGAGGAGGGGGTTGTCTGGAAGTGGCTCCTGCCGTGACGCGAAGGGAGAGGTCCCAGACTGTGGCCTCCAAGGCTGCAATCGCGGGGGGGGCTGAAGTAGGGGGAGAAGTAGGGGTCGAGATAGTGGTGGAGATCTCATCCACACGCGTAGTCAGTGCGGCAAGTCGGCTAACTACCTCATTGATCCTGGAGAGGACGGTGCAAAGGAGTGGGATGATGGTGGCTTCCCCGTCGGAAAGGTTGTGGAGGAGGGAGTTGTCAAACGCAGGGAAGGATTCCTGGAAGAGGCTGAACTGGGTAACTATAGCGTCCAGGAGGTTCTGGGTTGCAATCAGGTGTTCGGGGAGGGTTCCAGGGGTGCTGGCGCGGGAGGAGTGGGTTGAGTAGGGGGCTGTGGGGCGCTGGGTGCGCAAGGCTGACCTGGAGGGGCCAGGGGAAGCTGTGGCCATCACTATTACACAGGAAGTGGGGCTGTATCGCTAAAGAGGGAAGCTTAAGCGAGGGGCAAGATTTGGTGTGTCGTGGATGTTGCCACATAAAAGGGCGAAGTTTTGTTCGGCTAAAAAGGGCAAGAGTTTCAAGCGGGGGGAAAATAGAGGGCGCGGAGCGTGTCCCTTTACTACGGGATTTTTTTTTTTGATTGATTATCTCATATATTCGCTGTTAACGTACAGGAACCTGCATGGAGCGCTAGCTATGGCATAAACGAAATATTAATTCCAAACGTGCAAAACAAAAGAAAGAACCGCACAAGTTCTCCCCTAGTGATGACCATACCGTCACCGCGCCCAGTAATGGCGACTGATCCAAAAAGTATAGAGAGAAATGACACCAAAAGAAATCATAACCGACAGGAAAGATATCAATATAAAAGGAAAGTCAAACCGCTCAGTCTGAGTCATAGTCGGAGGAGGAGGAGGCTGCAGTAGCAAAAACTGCTGGCATGGTGGGTGGGAGGTTTGTGCGAGTGGCGCGGTTGTATGAGGCAAGACCAAGGATCATGTCCAGGTTGGCCCAAAGTGGAGAGCCATGTTCCATCGTAGACAGCTACGGAAGGTAAAGCTGGAGTTCTTGGGACTTGGAGGTGCAGTGGAGAATTGCATGCTGGTAGGTTTCGTTCTCTGAGTCGCAGGAAGGGCAGGTGGGAGAGTGATCTGCATCGTTCCATGCGGGTTGCGCAGTAAGATAGCTCTTGCCAGCACGCATTTGGTGAATTCGCCCAGCTGTGAAGTGGCCAAGGTCCATGAAGGCATGTGGGCGTAGGGACGGCTTGTACTGGTAGTATCGAGGGGGTGGGGACAGGAGTGTCCAATCAGTGAGGAGGTCCTTTCTACACCCCTCCTTCATCAATTTGTAGGAGACAGCACCTGGGATCGGAGGAGGGGGTGCTAAGACAGTGCCCGGCAGAAGGTGTGAGTTTATCAGAGGGAGTTTGAACCCGTCCGCTGCCACCTTGACCAAGAGGTAGCACATTGCATCAATTGGGAGGTGATAGCAGATAGCGGGTATGGGCCTGGGGTGGTTCCAGCGGAGGGGGATGTAGTTGGCCCTAAGGCCACGAAGGAGGTGGCGGGAGGAGTCCCCTGCCCTAAAATTGGAGTTCGATGGAAATGATGGGGGCAGCCGAGCTGCGGCAGGGTTGATCTCGGGAGGGGAACACGCCAACCTTAGTGCGGGCATCCTCCGGCGATGGGGGAGGAGCGAGTTGAGAGGGGGGAGGCAAGCCTCACAGGGAAGGATACAGGAGTCGATGAGAAGCAGTTAGTGACCCATCGTTAGACCTTACTCCAAAAGACCTCCATCTTACCCATCAATGCGCTATTGGGGACGAGGAGGTCAGCTCCGTAGGTGAGGATCGGTAGCAGCAGGCCCATGGCCAGTCTGCGGTTCAGGTAGGGTCTATGCCTATGCCAGGAGGGGAGAGTTGCCTGATTAGGCCAAAGGCCCCCTGAGCGAGGGCTAGTCTCTTGAGGAAGTGGGTGGAGGTTTCCATCGAGGGTGAGAACCAGTATTCAAGCCAGCGGACTATGGAAGAGGGGTGGAAGAGACTCCCATCGAGAGACACCGGGGCCAGTGAGGTGGGAGAGCGATCCTTTGGAGTTTGCCAGTGGATGAGTTCAGTTTTGGGATAGAGAAGGAGACTCCAAGTGGGGTAGTCTTCCTGCAGAGGCGGGTGTAGTAATATTGAAGAAGCTGTGTGTTCCTCCGGTATGACCCAGACCCAACTGTGACAGTAAAATCATCAACATAAGAAAACATAATCCCCTTTGGGATAGACAAGTGCAGGGAAGAAATATAAATTAAAAATAACAAAGGAGAGATAGGAGAGCCCTGGGGGGCACCCACTTGAATAGGTGAGAAAATATTAGTGGAGCCTTGAAAAATCAAGCGGCATTTGTGGTCAGTCAAAAAGGAACGAACAAAAGAAAACATATAGGGGATACGCATTTGGCGCAAAGTAGGGAGGATAAACAGGTAGAGGAAATATTATCAAAGCCTCCCTTGATATCAAGGAAGAGGGTAGAGGTTTTGAGGCCTGCACGTTGCAGCAGGCGGACCTCTAGAGTGAGGGCAGCACATGCGTCAAAGGTGCTGAGGCCGGGGAGCGAGCCACATTGGCCTCGGTGGATGAGGCCAACGGTGCGGGCCATTAGTGAAAGGCTGGTTGCCATCATCCTTTCCAGAATTTTGGAAATAGTTTCCAGGAGGACAATGACTAGGAAGGAAGAAGGGGAGGTATAATCAGATTTGCCAGGCTTGGAGAAGACAATGCCATTGGCTCTTTTGAGGGAGGAGGGGTGGAAGCCATAGGTCAGCAGGGTCCTAGGAGGGAGGTGAGGAGGGTGGGGTTGATGTTCTTGATCCTTTTCCATATGCCATAGGGGATCAGGTCGGGCCCAGGGGCTGAGGTGTTGGAGGACTTGCGGAGGGCGAGGGAGACTTCCTGTTTCTGAAGTGGCAGGAAGTCCACGAACGGTCATACGATGGATGGCGAGGATTGGGGTTCTTTAGGTGGAAAAAAATGATGCAGGAGGGAGGTGTTGACTTCGACAGGTGTCGTGGCATTGGGAAAGGAGGGGAACCAATCAGGGGGGCGCCCGCTAGCGATCCTCCGGGCAGCCCACACCGATTTGGAGTCCAAGGAGGCGAGGAAAGAGTTCCAGTGTGATGCCTCGGCCCTTTTTATGGCCTTGAAATACGCAAGGCGGGAGGCACGAGCACTGTCGGAGAGGGTGGTCGAGTGGAACATGCGAGATATTCTTGCCTCTGTGTTGAAAGCTTGGCGCTACTGTAATAGTTCAGCTGTCCACCATGGCTTTGACTGGAAGCAAGGAGGTTTGTTTGGAGTGTGCTGGGCTAGGAGGGAGGTGATGGTGCGCAGGTGGCGGTCGAAC
>QFET01009643.1:0-12756 GCA_003316355.1 Tuber calosporum | reverse complement strand
TCCGAACATATTCAGTGATGTTTTCCTCCATTCTCGGCCAGTAGAAGTTTGCCTTAACTCGTGCTATTGTCTTGTATGTCCAAAGTGTCCAGCGATGCGTGAATCATGTTCTGCTTCCATGATTGATCACTTAAGCCCCTCGTCTTCCGGAATATACCACCGATTCTTGTAGGTGAGCAAGTCCTTTTCCACATCGAAATGGGCATCCACAGTGATACATTTGTTAACCACTTTCTTCAGTACTACCAGGTACGCCAGATCTAGTTTCGCAGCAGCACGAAAGGCTGTCAGAAATCCAGACTGCAGGCGAAACCCTTGACAAGTTAGAAGCATCTGTGGGCGCAGGAGCTCTCGTTCCTGCTGTATGTGCCACTGCCCAGGCCGAAAAAATGTTTGTGGTAGAGGATCACTCCCCCCTTCCGGGCGTTAGTCCCTACACTGCGATAACGCATCTGCCTTCTCATTAAGCCGGCCTTCTCAGTATACCACCTTGAAGTTAAACGGCTTTAGGAATTCCGCCCAGCGGTGTTGCCTCCGGTTTAGGACCTTGGTACTGTTAAAGTACTCCAGATTCTTGTGGTCTGTATATACCACAATCTGGTCCTCTACCGAGCTCAATAGATGATCCCATTCCTTTAATGCTGCGACGATCGCCATTATCTCTTTATCGTGAACATCGTAGTTCACCTCCGCAGGCAGGATCTTCCTACTGTGATAGGCCACTGGGTGCCATTTCTGGTCATCACATAATTGGGATAGCACAGCACCCAATGCGAAATCACTGGCGTCTGTCTCCAACTTAGTTGGGCGAGAGCCATCAAAGTGTGTCAGAATGGTACCAGTGGTGAACAACTCTTTTAGATGTTCAAATGACCGCTCACAAGCGGGCGACCAGTCCTACTTTACATCCTTCTTGGTCAGATCCGTCAGAGGTTTTGTCACTTTACTAAACCCGTTGATGAATCGACGATAGAAGTTCGCAAAGCCCATGAAGCATTGAACGTCAGTTACGTTCTGAGGAGTCTTCCAAGCCTTGATCTCCTCTACCTTACGAGTCGTCATAGATATCCCATGCTCAGATATCTTATACCCTAGGAATTCAACTTCCCTTTAGTGGAAGGTGGACTTCTTTATGCTAACGCAAAGACCTGCCTTGCGCAGTCTCTCGATTACCTGACGAACTAACGAAACATGTTTTATGATCGTCACTGAGTATGTCAAGATGTCATCCATATAGGCGATGACTCCTGCATCAAGCATGTCCCTGAATACGCTATTGATCATACTCTGGAAGGTAGATGGTGCGTTACATAGCCCAAACGGCATTACCGTATACTCGTACAGGCCATAACGACTCTTAAACGCGGTTTTCCATTCTTCACCCGGTGCCATCCGGATGAGATAACAGCCATTTTTTTGATCCAGCTTAGTGAACACCGTGGCTTTCCCGAGCCTGTCTCGTAGCTCGTTCATCAAAGGCAAAGGATACTTGTTCTTAATAGTTATCTTATTAAGCCCTCGATTGTCGATACATAACCGAAGCGTTCCATCTGGCTTCAGCACAAAGAGGATAGGGGCTCCGGCGGACGACGTAGAACGCCGGATCTTCCCTTGTTCCTCCATTTCCCGGATGTAGTTATACAGTAAATCTAATTCTCGCTTAGAGAGGGGGTATATGGTCCCCGATGGCGGTTTGGCCCCCGGCTCTAGTTCAATCCTGTGATCAAACTCAGTATGCCGGGGAAGGGAAGTTATATTTTCTTGACTGAAAATATCTGCATAATCCCTATATTCTGGTAGTAGGCTGACGCTAATGTCCTTGCCATCTTCTCCAGTATATATTGCCATACCTAAAAGGTACACCTGACTACTATCCTCGGCTAGGAGCTCTTCACTGGTGATGAACTCCATTCGTCGCTTAGCAACAAGACAGTTTGTCTTACATTATTCTGAACGCCACTTCAGAATACCAGTTTCCCAGTCAATATCGGGATTGTGGTCCTTCAACCACGACATCGGGAGATACCCGTCTACCTTGGTGTCCGGCATATCCGCAAGTTCGTACCTTATATCATTCACATAGTTGCCTATCTTCATTCTCACCGTCGTGCTGTAATGTTCCCCGGACCCTGGAATCTGGTTGACACTTGCATCAGAGATTGGTGTAGGATGTTTTCGACGGATACATGGTAATTGGGCTTTCTTAACCCATGTGCTACTTAGCACGGCACCCGTAGCGCCACTGTCCAACAGAAGTAAGGCTTCCTTACTATTCCTATGCTTCTTGAAATTCCAGTCCAAGCTGACTTTCACGTGTATTGACCTAGTGTGGGGCGGCGGGCCAATTAGCCTCGGCCGCTTAGCGGGTCTTTCTTCGCTAACAGGTTTTGTTAACTTAAGTGTCATAATGTATCTCTCGTATATAATAAAGTGTGGGTGTTTACTATCACGCCTGCTAGATTTCGGGTATTTAACCCTCCTCAGGTAAACTTGTAAATAAGTTCAATTGCTTAATCAAGTCCTGCCTGATTGATATACATAAGTGAAACAAAACCAAAGAAACCAGACAATCTCTATCGGTCTTCCACAAGGAAAGCAGCCAATAAAGGAAATAAGAAATAAACCCTCGCAAAACCTTAACAAAAGAAAACCTGTAATCCCACCCTGTCCTTACAGTGGCGGATCAGCCTTGTTCTTTTGTAAGGTGAGGGGACTCACCTAGTCCAATTTCCCATTCCTTCTACCTTTTCCTCCGCGCCTTAATGCAAAGAGTGGTAGTCAGCTTTCTTGTTTCTCAGACACTGCCTAAAGGGCTGACCTAATTACTTCCATTGGTATCAACCTTCAAAAACGGAGGGGAGCCGCCGACCTCGGTAACCCTTTTGACAACAGGGGGTGGAGCCTCAATGCGACGGTGTTTAGATACCGTAGGTGCTAAATGCTCAGCCTCAGAAGCAAACCGCTTGCGTGAGGGTTTAATTGATTGCACTACGGGTTCGTGATCAGTACACTCCTTCCATAAGGTGACTCTCGGTTCCACACCGCGAACATTGCTTTAAACGACGGCGTTTGTCAATCAGAGTAGTCGGAATATTCGGATGTTTGATTTCATAGTCTAATTTCTTAACCCGGGAGGGGTTGGCCGTGCTCGCTTGAGGCCGGGGATTTCGGTTCCCAGGGCCTCGCTCCTTCTTTCGCTGTCGCTTAGCGACCGCGGACCTGTCATCTCCTCGTTCGTGGGTGGTTGGCTTTTCCTTAACAACCGTTCTGTTGAAGGATGCAACGTCTTCCAGCTGATGGCCGGTGTTGCGAAGCAGGTTTAGGTAATTGATGTATGCTTGCGGGTGTGGAGTTTTCAGTCCCCAAGCATTTCGCAATTCAGCGGTCATGCCAATGCGGGCCTTGTCCTTCACTACTACCGCGTCATAATGCAACTCACTGGCTAAGCGAATGAGTTCATCGACAAAATTGGTCCACCTTTCCTGGCTTCTAAGCCAAATCATTCCACTCACGAAGAGCACGATCCTGATCTGAGTGACCGCCGAAACTGGACTCCAGGCATTTTCGGACGCCTTCCCAAGTGCGCAACTCATTGCTTGGGTTAAAGGTCACTCCTGCCCGTTGAGCGGCATTCTGGCTAATGTGCACATGGATGCCGTTGTACCATTTCTTTGAGGCCCCTTCAAGAAGCGCGATGATCAGGCTGACTTTATCCATATCAGACAGGTTACAGTGTCGATAGTAGTCAAACCTAATCTCCGCATCCTGGATGAATCGCCGTGTGTTAAGTGGGTCTCCATTGAACCCCTTGATCCCCAACTTCTCGGGCTTCTTCTGCCGAGTGTGGGACTTCTTGTTGGACTTTCGAAGAAAGTCCGTTAAGGCTTGACACCGGTCATCATACCGTCGCTTCTTAGCCTCATTCCAGCGCGACTTACGTCGGCCCAGATATCTGCTGAGATCGGGGAGGGAGGAGGAGGACTCGTCGCTACTGCTAGAGGAGTCAGAATTACCCGGTTCTCCTACTTCGCCAACGTCTCCACCACCTGGTGGTTTGCTACCACCATCTCCACCAGTGTTTCCACCGCGGAGTCCCAATGGTTCCTCATATCCGCTAAAGCGGTCCTCCGAGCTTTCGTGACTGGCTTCTGGGAGAGAAGCTTCCGGAGGGGAAAACAGTCTAATGGGAGGTGCGTGGGATAGAGGACCTGGAGCAGCAAGTACCTTATCCACTCCCCTCTGAACTAACTGTTGGAAGCGGGGACAAGCTCCAACATCTGTATGGTCTTCCGAACCACAGAAACGACAATGGGTCTTTTTCAACTTCGGACCTTTGGGATTTTGCATTACCGGTTCACCGGTCCCTTTCGTACATGGCGGGCTATGGTGAATTGCGATATTCCCATCAGGTCTTCCCTCGATCCTACAAGTAGGAGAACAATAAGTCGTAGCCGACTGTGCTTCTACTCCTGGAAACCCAGTCCTCCTGGCGCTGCCCGTGGGTTTGGCTGGTGCCGGCGGTGCTTGCGGGAGGACAAGAGGTGCCTAATTTTGTGGTGTGGCTGGCAAGGGAGTTGCCTCTGCCACGGCATATGGTCGCTCAGCTGCTAAAACTATAGTTGGCGTTGATGGCTCGGCCGGAAGGGCTGCAACAGCAGTCGTAGTTTTAGGTTTTGCGGGTCTCTTGTCCTTTGTTACCCATGTGAGCCGTGATGACCTCCGCACCGTGCCTGAGCCAGAAGGGCGCGGAGATGGGCTGGCTAGATGGGCTTCAACAGCGAGGGCAAAAGGTGATACCCGCGATGTGCCTGGAGTGAGGCCAAGTCCCAAAGCTTCCCTAGCATGTGGCGTTAAATGCTTATCCCATGTGACATTTGCCATGGCTTCTGCAAAGTGCGGGGCAAAACTAATCGGTCCTGTGCGGACAAGGGGAAGCGGTGGAGCTTGCTCCATAATCACATCTTTTCGGAATCAATGCTGATTCCTTGACTCACAGCCCACTCGAGGGCCTTTAGGTGACTCTTCAGCACTTGCGCTGTCATGACCTGCTGGCGATAGGCATCTTGGACCTCCTTTACCCAGTCGGTGGCCATGTTGACCATTTTCTCTTGAAAATAGGTCTGCTTTGCCTCCACAAAGCATTCGAGTTGGGACTGTGCTTCCACGAACCTACGGCCTACTTCATGTAGGATGTAATTCTCAAACACTTCGTGGGTAAAACGTTCAAAAGTAACCCCTTCAGGGACCGCCTCAGGTACCATCACGGAGGGATTGTCGGTGATGGATTCCACGAGTGCCCTAGGATGGGGGACCACCATGGTCTGACATTCCTCAGGCACCTCAATGTGTGCCGCTTCAATCAACTTCGTAACCGCCTCCCAACCCAGTCCCCTTAGGTCTGCGATAACATCGTAGTCCAAGAGGGGACCGGGTGTGGGACCACGGTAGTCCGTTGTGAACGCGTAAGAGACATTTCAGACATAATACTTTCCACCCTGGGCTACTTGTTTCTGACAAGGTTACCAGTACTCATAAATGTCAGAAAGGGGTCTCGTGGAGCAACAATTCTCAGGAGAGAGTTAAGCGAAGAGCTTAACAATATGCTGTAATGGGGGCACCCTATAGGAAGATGGATCCTAAGGTTGCGACTACACCAAAAGACTCAACGCAAAGTTCACAGAAGGTAAAGATAAAATAATTGAATCAAATGATAAACCTTAATATCGTTAAGCCAGAGCTTCACTCAATTCAAGTCTTCTGGAGAGGATAGTTCGTTATCAGAGTAGAGTGCCGTTCGCGTTTACTCAAGTAGAATTATAAAGCCAACGACACTCATCCCTACTCCGACTGTTTTAGAGAGCTCCCTTCTCCACTCAGGGATGATCTGTCACATGGCCCTTCTGGAATTAACTTCAGGGCCTGTGGATCGCTCGGATAAGTTGAGAGTGTTCAATCATAAAGGTTTTCTGCAATGCATTTTGATTATGCCTGCAGGAGAGAAAACCCTTTCCGATCGCCGTCTTGTCAATGGCCAACTGACAATCCGACTTTGGACCCAAACCTAGGTATGAGACTCAGTAGCCCTATGGCTTTTTCCGTCTATGCAAGCACTGCATTCAACTGTGTCTACTTGGCCTATAGGCAGCTTTTCTTGTGACCGCGTAACTCCCCCAGTAAGTGTCTTTACTGAGTTGGCTAAATAGGCACTACCTATAGCCAACCGTTCAGGGATCACCTTAGCCATGATAAGACTGAATGCCTTTTAGAGTCCTGTAACGTCCCTCAGTAATGGTATAGCGCCTGGGCTATCATTGTGTAAGTAGTAGAGTTTTATCCCGACAAACTTTCGTTTATCCGCGACTCTCAGATAGCTATTCCGGGGGACCCCCATACCTCCCATAGGGACTATAGGCACCTTGAGTACCCTCGGAAGGCCATCTGATATCAATACTAACCACTTACCCGGGTCGGCCGTCGCCCACCCCTATATATATCCTGCGGACAGCATCTGGTCGGAAGGACGGCAGTGACGTATACGGGGTTACGCTACCACCTTCGATTTCTCAGTTTTGTTAGGCTTTTACCAACTGTCACCCTTTCACACCTGTCGCAAGGGGCGAACGTGGGAGCCGCAAGGGGGTGTTGGATGCGCCAAAATCACTCCAATCACCCTGTAGTACTTTTAGTAGGATTTCGCGTTTCGCGTAACGTTAGGGGAGGGTAACTTTGTTGAAATTCTTCAATTCGTTTCATATGTTTATTTCCTACGGTAATATTGTATATATATCTACTTGGTTATTTCTAGTTTACTCAGGAAAACTACGGACATTACTACCGCTAGAGTATATCATATTTTCAGTTATATTACATGATAATGATTGAGGATTAATACATACATTTCTTATTTTATATGCAGGATTTCATAGATAACTTTCCATGTATAGTGACCTTTTACCGGTTATGTATCATGTGTTATCTTTTTCTGTTTATTTCGCGCAAACCACTTCAGATTACGCATATTTTTATTGGGATTTCCTTCTTAGTTTTTCAGGGTCAAACATGTTCGCACTTATGTTTCTTACAATGTTTTCCCTATTTTGTTACTGAGTACATGGAGGATACGCACCTGTATAAATAGCTGGTTGCCGCCTACTTCGTTTAGTTAATTAAGGACAAGAACTACTACCAATCAACCTTCATACTACATTACTCCTCACACAAGCGTGCACATAGTATACTCTTAATACTGTGTTGTATTTTCGTACTCATGCTATAAGATCGTGCCAATACATATAATTCGAACAGATTATGAGCCCGGTATATCCATAGCTATATGACTTACACTTACACGCTATCCTCTTTCACCACGAAACAAATTCCTTCCGAAACGAAACAACACTATTTCACCAAAAAATATTTCATGTAACATCGAAACATTTTCACTCGAAACGAAACATCGGTTGAAACGTAACATCGTTCGCGAGACGAAATGTTCTTGGTGAAACATTCTTGGCAAATCGATACGAAAAGTCTTGGCACTCCTCACTAAAGTCCGAGTTTTCCTACCTTAATAAATCTGAGTTCTTACGGAAAGTGCAATTTTCTAGCTGCAACTACTCGCAAGTGCAAACAAAGTACCGGTCCTTAGCAACCAAAGTCACTTTGCCTTTAGCGAGCAAAAATGGCCACGGCAGAAACCACCGTTCCTCCTCCAGAAACTCCTGCACCAAAACCCAGATCTTATGCCAAGAACTCCAAACGCAGTTGGGCACCCAGTTACAAATTGAGCTCCATCCCAAAGCTCACAGGCCCTGATAACTACCGGACCTGGCGAGATATATCGGAATATGTCCTCACTTTATATAATTGCTGGGACATAGTAACGGAAAAGGAAACCCTGCCGGAAGAAGAAGAGGACGAAGATGGAAATAACAACTCTTAGAGACTAGATGAATTTCGCGATTGATACCAATGGGCCTCGGCCTACTTCCTTGAAACGATTGACCCCCAATGGCTTATTTTGTTGGCCACCCACAAAACACCTCCCGCCATCTGGAAAGCGTTCCAAGATAAATTTGCTAGAGAAAACACTACCTCCTTCTTCGAATAACTCAACGCTGTCCTCGATACCAAGTACGATACCTCTGCACCTATTGCAGACCATATCAACAAGTACGATACCCTCTGGAATCGAATGCAACACCGTAGCTCCTCCTCCTCTGCCGATGACCGATATGCTCAACCATTTGTCTTCAAATCGGTATTCGAGTCACCCGAACCCAAAGCAGCAGTTCTTCTCCGCTCCCTTCCCAAGTCGATGAGTAACATTGTCGACAACCTCCAAACCAAGGAGGACCTTACCTACGACCATGTCTACAACAAGTTGTTGGACAAGAGACCCTCAGTTAGCCCTGAGGACGACAAAGCGTATAAAAGCGCTGATGTCAAAGTAAAAGGAAGGGAACCTCCCCGGAGACCTACGGCCACATCCAAGGAATGTACCTACTGCAAAAAGCATTACCCACTGCTCGCGCTGAGGGACATACCTGGAATGAGTGTAATAAACTCAAGAGCGACAACCAAAAGACGAAGGAAAAGAAAGCTGTTAGTTCAGCAAAGATCGGCAAAGAATATCTGAACTGGTCAGTACATCCTCATCCCTCCTCTCTACACAAAAGATACCTCACCCACACAACTGGGTAATCGATACAGGCGCAAGCTCACACATGACAAGCAACCTAGACCTTCTTATAAACTTCGAACCAAGTACAGAGACTGTTAAGTTAGGCGATGATTCGGTAATAGAATCATATGGCCGAGGAACTGTCAAGCTCATGACCAAAACTTCAAACGGTCATGTAGCCCCTGTATTCCTCAAACATGTTCTCTGGGTTCCGAAGCTTGGTCAAAGTAACTTGTTGTCATGGCGCGCTATTGTTTCTATGGGGAATGGTTTTTCTTTGCGTAGTAAAGGGGCGGATATGTTTGTATACAGGGAGAATAAAAGAGAACTGAAATGGGGAAAGCTTGACGGTCAAGATTATGTTGTACAAGAAGAGAAAGTAGTGGTGAACAAGATGATTTACCAACAGTGGCACGAAGCCTTCGGACATCCTTCACCATCCTACCTCAAAAGTACCAACTACTCAGACAATCCAACTATTCCCGAAGTTCCGAAAGACTGGCAGTGTGAAACCTGCATTACGTCCAAATCAACTAAACGCAAACCCGAATCTACAGCCAAAAGATGTGAAAATCCTTATGATTTTTTCCACTCTGATCTTAGTGGAAAATTCTCATCCCCTTCCTTCGGAAACCCCTGGTACTATGTCACCATTATTGATGATTGTACACAGTACACTTGGATTTATCCTCTTAAAGCCAAATCCGATACCGTTAAAGTGTTCAACCAATTCATCAAAGAAAGACACACCCAGGACAATGCTACTATTAAATGATTCAGAACCGATAATGGAGGAGAATATATCAACAAAGATATGACGACCATGTTTGAAAAACTGGGTATCATTCATGACAAAATACCTCCCTACTCTCATAAATCTAATGGCGTTGCCGAACGGTACAATAGGACCATAATCACATCTACACGCTCTATGTTATCAGGTCTTACACCGCGTTTATGGGCCGAAGCAGTTACAACAGCTGTATACCTCCGGAACATCCTCCCTAACCGATCCATAGGAAAACTAACGCCCTATGAATCTCTCTACAACAAGAAGCCGTCAGTAATCCACCTACGCACCTACGGGACCAAATGCTTTGTCCACATACCTGAGGAGACCAGAAAACCAGGAACAAGGTTACAGCCCCGGGCCATAGAAGGATACCTTGTTGGATATACTTCCTCCAGCAAAATATACCGTATATACATACCATCATTGCACAAGATCTCAGAAACGCGTCAGCTCCACTGGACAACTAAGACAATACTACCTCTTGACCCCAAGGAACCTGCACCCTCATCAGAGACCTTTGCAACAGTCTACCCACCTTCCTACCAAAGAACACCAGCACCCGATAAAACTCTGCTACAGGAAGTAGTTGACAAACCAACCATTGAAGTACATCCACCTCCACCGCCTGAACATCCTGAAGATAATGACTGTCCCCAAACTCCTGAAGAAACACCGGAACCTCCTGTACAAGAAGTACAACCGGAAAATCCTCCAGAGATACGGACCAGATCTGGCAGAACCGTTCGCCCACCACAATACTTTGGCAGAAATGTCACTGTACCATCTGACGAGGATCCCAAGACCTATACCCAGGCAGTGAACAGCTCGCTTAAAGAACAATGGACCCACGCAATGGACGAGGAAACAAAGGCACTTGAGAAAAGTGGTACTTTTGATGAAGTAGACAAACCTATAGGACCCAAGATTATTGACAGTAAATAGGTCTTTAAGACCAAGCGAAATGCTGATGGTACATTAGAAAGGTACCGTGCAAGGGCTGTTGCCAAAGGATTCTCACAAGTACCTGGTTTTGACTTTGAGGATACTTTCACTCCAGTCATCCGATATGAATCGCTTCGCTTCCTCCTTGCAATATGTGCTAAAAACAAATGGCGACCACGGCAATTCGATGTCATATCTGCATTCCTTTATGGTGAGTTGAAAGAAGAAGTCTACATGCGACCGTTACCTGGGTTCGGTAATGGAGACTAAGTATGGCGACTTAACCGATGTCTCTATGGACTTAAGCAATCTGCGAATGAATGGTACGCTCTCCTCACTAGATACTTAACATCCAAAGGTTTTACGACATCCGCCCTTGACCCATGCATGTTTGTTCATGGTAAACATGACATATACCTATCGGTTTACGTTGACGACATCGCTACATACTCGGCCAACACTCCCCAAGCTACTTCTCTCATTGAAGACCTGAAAACGGCATTAGAGATCACAGACTTTGGGGAAGCTACATTCTTACTTGGCCTACACATCGCCTATACAACAGACGGGATACATCTTACCCAGCAACGATACATCAAGTCAGTCCTCGAGTGATATGGTATGGATAACTCACGGCAAGTCTCTACCCCCTTACCCAAAGGCATTCAACTACGGAAAGGGACAGTGGATGAACAGATACCGGACATGTCAAGATACCAATCGATAATAGGATCACTTATGTACCTGACTACTGGCACCAGACCCGATCTAGCGTATACAATATCCTTTCTCTCACAATTTTTTCCTGCCCTACCGAAATCCACCTAAAGGCCGCTAAACACGTCCTTCGGTACATTCACGGTACAAAAGACATTGGACTCTTCTACCCTTGTACAACTACAAACGCTATGAACACCTATGTGGATGCGGATTTTGCAGCTTGTCTCGATACCTGCCGCTCCTTTTCAGGGTATGTTATTCTTTTTAACAATGCCTGTATATCCTGACGGTCCAAGAAGCAAGCCTCTGTTGCAACATCTACTACGGAAGCGGAATATGTAGCTATGTCCCTAGCAGCAAGACAAATCCAATGGTACATCAAAGGTCTCAGTGACATCCGGCTTACAACAGCGATCGCTTTACATGCCGATAATACCGGTGCAAATTTTCTGGCAACCAAGCATC
Source organism: Tuber calosporum (assembly GCA_003316355.1). Taxonomy (NCBI): domain Eukaryota; kingdom Fungi; phylum Ascomycota; class Pezizomycetes; order Pezizales; family Tuberaceae; genus Tuber; species Tuber calosporum. The sequence goes on along the minus strand of QFET01009643.1, from coordinate 1,153 downwards.
AACTTAACGAACGAACAAAACATATCGATATCCATTTTCACAAAATACGAGAAGATATCGATAACGGTTCTTTCACACTCCTGAAGGTTGCGTCATCAGAAAACCTTGCCGACATTTGTACCAAGGTACTTGCGAAACCGGCACATGAACGGATGATGAGATTGTTGGGCTGTAGATAATGTGGGGAAGTGTTGAAATTCTTAAATTCGTTTCATATGTATATTTCCTATGGTAATATTGTTTATGTCTCTGCTTGATTATTTCTAGTTTACCGAGTGAAACTACGGACATTACTACAGCTTGGGTATATCATATTCTCGGTTATATTTCATGATAATGTTTGAGAATTGATGCGTATATTTCTTTTGTTATGTGCGGGATTTCTCGGTTATCTTTCCATGTATAGTGACCTTTTACCGGTCATGTATCATGTGTTATCTTTCCGTTTATTTCGCGCACACCACTTCAGATTATGCATATTTTTATTGGGATTTCCTTGGTAGTTTTTCAGGGTCAAACATGTTCGCACTTATGTTTCTTACAATGTTTTCCCTATTTTGTCACTAAGTACATGGAGGATACGCACCTGAATAAATAGCTGGTTGCCGCCTACTTTGTTTTAGTTAATTAAGGACAAGAACTACTACCAATCTACCTTCATACTACAATACTCCTCACACAAGCGTGCACATAGTATACTCTTAATACTGTGTTGTATTTTCGTACTCATGCTATAAGATCGTGCCAATACACATATTTCGAACAAACTTGAGGTCCACGATTTCACCCGCGATTCCCAAGGTAGGGTACCTGGGCCCTATCATGGTGCAAATCGCTGTGGAAGTCTGTGTAACGCCCCTCTGCGTTACCAGAAGATTCCGCGTAACTGACCTATTTGTCACACGCGATTCTACGAGCTAGAAACATCTAGTTACACGAATGTAGCACACCTGGCGGCGTCTACACTGCTTACCATATTTTCCTAGGGCTCCCTGTTACCCTGCCTAAGTGTTTACCCTGCCTAACTGAGGAGATGGGTTACCCTATCTAAAGGGTTACCCTGCCTAACCATGCTTCCGGGTTACCCTACCATGAGGGTTACCCTGCCTGACTGTAGCTCCGGGTTACCCTGTCTAGCGGGGTTACCCTACCT
>QFET01009639.1:0-11446 GCA_003316355.1 Tuber calosporum | reverse complement strand
TTGTTATGGAAAAACAGAAGGCAGGGTAACCTGAGAACAGACCAAAGGGTTCGAGACGACCCTTTGAAGGAGGGAGCTCGTGTTAGGCACATAACTCCCATGAGGGCCCAGAAGAGCAGTTTGAGAGCTCTGGGCCTGAAACTCCACAGACTAATACCCCCCTCCGGCCCCGACGTTGGCCCCGGACGACAGCACTGGCGCCTTGTGCAGTTGCTCGCAATCATAGAAAGAAGAAATATTGGAACCTTTCTCGTAACCCCGTATACGTCGTCGCCGTCCTTCCGACCGGATCCTGTCCACAGGGTATATAGGAGGGCATCTCTGGCTACGTCTGGGAAAAAGAACCAAGCGACTTCGTCAAGAACATGCGGAGTTACCTCCCACTGAAGTCAAGAGACCAAAACAACGTCCGGAAGCCTAGGAGGGAGTGGTATTCGGGCTGTTCCGTAGAGACTAGTACTGAACCCCAAATGAATGCCTATGATAGGCAAGCAAGCCTATCAGAACATGTCGATAAGGAGAGGCAGTCCAGCACGAATTGGTATTGGACTGATCGTCAAAGACTAGTCATCCTGAAAGCCAGCGGCAAGACCGGGTGAACCGGAACAAAGCCGTATTGGTCGACAACCAAGTTGGCCCCTTGGTGTTCTAAGAAACTATTGGCAAGTTCCAAACTGGACGGCCATAGTTTGAACAGCAGGACAACGGCTGTTATCTCTCACCGGGAAGGTGTGAACACCCTCGGAGAAAGAAGAGCTCTGATCACGCCATTAGCTGTGCGGGGGAAAAACCTTCAGGGTCAAAGGGGGTTCGCTGTTGGATTTTGTTGTGAAAATTGTGAGTAGATACTTGGTTGTATGGAGAACGGAGGTAGTCCGCGAACACTCAGACGCGGGATATAAAAATCGAAGTGCCTCCCGAGCTTTAGCCATCATTAAGCAACGGAGAAGAGATCTTATCAATATCATACGTTCTACCTTGAAATCTTGAGCCTTCCTAGACAATCTCCGTCTACGATTTGATTTCTTAAAGCCTAGCCTGATTCGCTTGACCTTAGAATCGGCTACCCTTAACAGCTAATCTCTCCATAGCTGGATTTCTGGAGTCGGGAGGACGGGTAGTGCTTGAACGAGTTCCAGGGGTCGATTTTCGGACTCCACTTGGCTGTGAAAGGAGGTAGAGTGCCAAAGGTGACCTGGACTGACCAGGTGCATGATCACTTCCTACCAGTGATACTTCTTCGATGTCAGACATTGCCTTGTCCATATCGACGCTTAATTGGCGTGCGGACATTGTTTCTAATGTGAGTTGGGATGTCTTCCCAATCTCCAAGCCGAGGGTGCGAACGAGGAATTGATGTTACTGAAGGAATTGGAGGTTCCTTCTTCTTCGGTGTCGTAATCAACAAACGGTTTCCACAGGAAGGTGGGTCCGTAAAAATGTTCATAGATTTCTCAGAAATCTGAATCGGTAGGGATGAGAGAGGGATCAGTGAACCAGGAGGGTTCCTGTGATATATAGAATTGAATTTCGCAAGGGAGTTTTCAAGTATTTCTTCGAATGAGGAGATATAATTTGATGGACGTAGTTCGAGTAGAAGCTCCTCGAGGTGTGTGGAATCAGCTATGAGCTTGTGTGATTCCTGAGGTATGACTTGGAGGTGTCCAGTAGTCATGTAAAGAGCCTTGGTAACAAGGAGAAATATCAATATAGTGTTAAGGGTAGTCGATTCTAGGGGCAAGCGAAGCGAACTAGGCTTAAATCTTTCTTCGTAAACAGAGATTGTCTAGGAAGGCTCGTAAAGATTTTGAGTAAAACTTATAATATTGATAAGATCTCTTCTCCATTGCTTGATGATGGCTAAAGCTCGGGAGGCAGTTCGATATTTATATCCCGCGTCTGAGTGTTCGCGGACTACAACTACTTTCTATACAACTATGTACTTTCTCTCACAAACTATCCTTGATGATCCAAGTGCGAAGACGATTTAACCTTGAGAATATGGTTCCCCCCCACAGCTTACGGACACATCAGAGCTCAGCTTTCTCTGAGGGTGTAGTACCCATATCAATCTGAGACGCTGTTCCTTCTTCCGCTGTTTAAACCAGGCAGTCCATCATGGAATCTAGCAATCGTTTCTGAGAACACCAAGTAGCCAGCATGGTTGTCGACCAATCTGCTTCCTCCCGATACTAGCGGCAGCTTGCAAACGGCTTTCAGGATGACTGGAGCTTACGATCGGTCCAATACCATATCGTTTTAGCTCCGCCTCTCCTTGTCAACTTGTTCCGATAGGTCTATGGACCTTTCTAGGCATGCAATCAGGGTCTAAGTGTGTTCTCAGTGTTTCCCTGGAACCCACTTAACATATTCTCAATTTCGTTCGGAGCGTCCCGTCACCTTTGACCACCCCCAGCGAAGCCTATACGGGAATGGTCATAACTCTGCGGCCACTGGTCCGATGCCCTTGATTCCAGTTGCATTGGCACGGTCGAGTCTCCCACTTCATATACCCTGCGAACAGCATCCGGTCGGACGGACGGCGACGACGTATATGGTGTTATGAGGGGGGCGCCAATTTATGGCTTTTTGGTGATGGGATGTTTTTGCTATAGGTGCCGCAGGTGACGTGCGGGCACAACAATATAGCCGGAGGGGTATGAGTAGGTTTTCAGCGCATTTTTCGTATGAATGCAGTACTGAATTCAGTGCCTCATACACATGTGGCTAACATAACCTTCCTGGGAAGCTTGTTATGCGGTTGGCGATTGCGATTGCCATGTGCCTTCAGAATTGGCAATTGGGTATCTCTGAGGTGCTGGACAAGAGAATAGAGAGAGTTTTTGGATATGTGCCAAAAGGCACGAAACACAGGATGGCAAACTGCATTGACAAAGGGTAGATACTACTTGCTTTGCCATTTCTTACACTTGCGGAATTGATTTTTATGAAGGTATGTTGGATGATCCTCTAACACATTTGGATTGGTTGATAATCGTGGCGATAGAAGATAGGTTATCATGGTTTTCATTTACATCTTTGGCAACTTATCATGATAGGACAACCAATTTATCCATAATTGAGGATCAGCTTTTCCAGTGCAGTTTTCCGAATAGGTACAAGACTGTTGAAGATGCTTCAGTCTTGGTGAGAATCGATTTAATTGTTTTTACCTCTTTTCTATCTGACTCTAGCAAGATAATCAGCATTAGTTATTAAATATATTTTACTACAAGGTGTTATACTATGAGTAATTCAATCTACCTCTTTCTGTAAAGTATCTTTCATCAAATTCACAATCTGTAGCACCCAGTGATTCATTCTCTGACCAACTTTCCTCTTCTGTAGTATCATTGCCTATATCTACATTATCAGCTAAAGAATAATTATCATTAAATAGGGGCTTAGATTGACAATACTTACAGGCTCTATCTTCTGCACTCATTGTGGTTTGAATGTGTTAAGTTGTCTTCTGTTCCTCTTCCACTGCTCTATGAATCAAGATAAATTATGTATCCATAAGGCTTTGTTTTTAAAAATAATATTTATTTGCATTGTAAACCTAATTATTTTTCTCTAATTAATCACTACGAATTAGGATTTAGGTTGCATTTTGTAATTGGTTGTCACCTTTGGGCTTTAGGGTAGTTGCATTTGATGTGATTAGTATTAGTTTATAATGTCTGTAAAATATATGAAAATCTATACAATTTTTACAAATTTGTTAATTTCATCATATTGTACACTTGGATATATTTGAAAATTAGCTTAAAGGTATATTCCAGGATTGGCTATCATTCTATGTAAAAAAGTTTTTTTGTAAAAATCTTTCCCCCATTGCTGACATCCTCAAAACTTATCCATTTTTTAAATTAAATATATTCTAAAAAGATCAGAGGCTGCTCTATAAGGTACTTAAGACTGGGAACTATTTATTTGGGTTGGTGGCAACTGGGAAGTTTCCCCTTTTTCGCAGAAATGAACTCATATTATTACACTTACAATTTAGTTTAACTAGGATATTTGTATTCAAGCCCTATTTTCTTATACCAAATTCTCAGGAAATAACCTAGATGACAGTATCTAAATTACAACGTGTTTGGCAGAGCATTGTTGGCAAAACGTGTTTAGTGAATTTTCCTAAACGTGTTTAGAAAAACGCGTTTTGAGATGACCGTCATCTCAAATGACGGTCTGCCAAACAGCTCCTAAGTGTCTACCATGTAGCTGAGTGCTAGCTGCTTATGCAACTTAACATAACTAACCTCATACTTGACCAAATCAAGTAAAAAAAAAACTGTAGTAATGGTTACAAGATAAGGCACAACAAAAGCACGGTTTTTTTTTTTTTACTTGATTTGGTCCAGCGGTAGATTGGCTATGTTTTGTTGCATACTCAACCACATTGTACACACTTATCCGTTGTTGAACCATAGGAACCATCCCAATCGGCAGCTCTCAGGACAAGCTAAAGGTGCGGCATCCCTGGGTAGGATATCCCACTGTCCAGGGCTTCTACTACTAGGGCACATCATTGGTTCAAGTATGATATCATAATATTATGATGAACTATGAAAGGACTGAGACACTTCAGGAAAGACTCAAGTTAGGAACAATTCTTCGTAATTCCAGAGACCTAATGTTAAGCTAGATGAACCAATGAGGGTAATGACGATCTTTGGCAATGGGCCAGATCTTCTGGGACTAGATTTAGCAATCAGACACCGATACCTTGAAGGCTGAGGGGACAAAGACTCCAGCTCACCTCAGGCCTCTTGATCTCAATGCTCACCAAACGCTCGCTTCTGATCTAGAAGAGGGGTAGATAAGGGGCTTGGGTTGGAGGTTTATAGATGCTTACGAGGAATGGTGATGTGAGAATAGTTATCGTATGATACCGTAATCATGGAAACGGACCCAGCCCTTGAATATGCCCATTTCCGATTTCCGATATCTTCCAACTTCTCTAACCTCCCCGCCTTAGTTTCCACCTGTCTACGATCACCAATCTTTCTTTACACAAACTTGTCTTCAACGTTTGAGATTTCTTGGGCTAATGACTTGGCTTCATCGACACAGTTCCCCCTTTCCCGATCTCTCGGAAAATAAAGCTAACCCATACCCACCATCACATAGGGCACTGGGCACTGAAATGACAGGACCTACCCTTTGGGTGGGTCTAGGTTCTATCATCTCGAGAGAATATGGATTTATGATATATAGCATCCCAATTATACGAGCATTAGAGCCACACTATTCGACAGAACCCCCCACCCCAACTCGAGGCGTGTATGATCCCCGCATCAAAGGCAATTCCTTGCGCCCCTACGGGTGATTCACTGTGATCGGAGTGAAGACTCCCATACAAACAAGTTCCACCGAGAAATTTGACCATTTGGCAATCTAAAGGAGTGGAGAGCCGACGTGCCTACGAACACCCAGTCCTTATTGTGCTGGATGTGATGTTAGATAGCACCAACATTCGGATCATGCTCCCTAAGTCAGTGGTCAGGAAACCTAGGCACACCGATCGTCACCCAACACGGTAATCCAGGAGACCCTCCAGCATGAGCCTATCTACGCCAAATCAAACCCCGGGGCAGATATAGGCTCGTTGCCAATGCCCTATCAAGACAGCCGACTGCCAGCGGGGTGAGCGGTCTATCCACCGAGGACGTGTATATAGGGGTTGGTCCACCCTTCCCCCCCTCTACATCCTTGGACTCATGACAAATAGAGTAGAGAGAGATTAAAGTTACTGATACAGAGGTTGGTACGGTTCTCCCCCCCCATCCCCACAAATCCTGCATCTCAATCCCCCATGCTAGCCACTCGCAACAAAAGAAATAGCACATAAAGGAAAGACTAGGTCCAATCACTAATAACATCCATCATCAAGACATAACCCATAAGCCAGAAGCCGCACCCCAAAGGAAACGGGATTAAAACTAGAGAGACAATGCTAGTATAGTAACTATGCCGGCGTACAAAATGCACTTTTCATCCACAAAACCAAAAACCAACAAACACCAGGATATAAAACAAAAACCGTAATGAAAAAAGGTATAAAAACGCCTCCCGCCATCTATACAGATTATACCAAAGTGCTAACTCGCAAGTCAATCGCTTGTCCTCTCCTATAACCTTTTTCCTATTTCCTATCCCTTTCTCTCCTTTTCTAGGGCCACTGCTCCCATATCCCCCGCCTTATCGCCAACCCACCTACTGACACCGAGAGCTCGTGACCAGCTTTTGTCTTTCTTATCCTTCTCCCTCAACTCGCGCTCTTTCTCTTCCCTTCTACTTTCTCTTTCTTCCCTCCTACTTTCTCTCTCCTCTTTCCTTTCTCGGTGTTCGTCTTTCCTCTCTTTATGTTCTTTCTTCTCCTTCTCGCCGTCTTGTTCTTCGCCCTCGCCTCTTCTCCTACTCCGTCCACGCTTCGTGCTGCTTCCACTCTCAGTGCCCTCCCCTGACCTTCTATCCCTCTTTTCGCCTTTTTTCTCCTTCCGTCTCTTGGAAACTGTAGTGCTTGCCGCACCGTCCTCCTGAATCTCATGCCTACCGGCCCGCCGCTCCTCCTCACGGCGCTTGAGCTCCTTCCGTTCTTTTTTCTCAGCTCGCTTCTTCTCGCCTTCCTCTATCTCCTGCCGAGCCTCTCGTCGTCTTTGGCTAAAATGAACATTGCTCGCTGAGTCGTCTGGACTGAGTAGGATACTTTTGCCACCATCCCACTCTTCCACGGGCATGAGTGGTGATAAGATGTCGTCTTGCTCATCTTCATCTCCCACGGCTGCATCCCCGCCACCATTGACAACGGTATTATCACCGTATTCGGTTTCGGGTATTTTCCTCTTTATCCTTATCGCGATAGCGTCTATGCGTTCTTTGAGTGCTTGCCGCACAATGAGTGAGCGGTTGTGAAGCTCCGCTAGCTCGTCGTCAAGAGTGTACATAACATGTGCAAGTTTTTTTTGAAGATCGGTGATACAACCAAGTTCTTGTTCTTCATCCCTGGGCACAGCATTGGTGCTCCCATCAAGAAATCCATCAAAGCGGCCAGAATTTATCAGCTCCATCTCAGCATCGGAGAGTCCTCCAATAGCTGCCAGCATGGGGTGGAGTTCGACATGCAAGAGGAGATATAGCGCCACGATTGGTTTTGTGATTGATACTGCCGGGTGATGAGGATAGAGTCGCATGAGTGCCGCCTTGGTTGACGCAAGGTAGGCATGGTCGGCAAGATAAGATCTGAAGACTTCGATTTGAGCGGGGGTTGGTAGAATTCCTTCGATAATCTGAGTGACTACCTCATCTTCGTACTCATGCTCTATTTCCTCGGGGACCGCGGACGCTGTTGGAGGGGGAGGAGGCTGTTGTCGCAAGACTTTTTCTACCTCTTCTAGCCATTCCTGTACTTTACCCGTTCCCGACTTCTCCCTAACGCCAGCTACCACCGATTCGGCAAGCTCCTTAGTTTGTTGAGGAGCTTGAATGCCAACTTCAGAAGCTGGTTCGGCGCCACTTAGGATTGTCGCCGTATCGATGTTTCGCTGGATAAGACCTTTGACAGGAAGAACACAGAGACAGGGCTTTTGTTCATCACCACGAATATACTCTAATATATCCGACCAGTCGATCCCTTCTACGCCAACTTCCCGATTAAATACACCGCCGACCTGCTGGAGCAACTTCCGAGCAACACTTCGATAACCAGTACCCACGGCCATGCTACCCCCATTGGAGAGGATGCTGAGGTAAGAGTCCAATAGATAGTTCAAGTTACCGAAGACATCAGCGACAGGGAGCTCGGTCCTCGGAGAATTGGCGAGCGAGTGAGGATCCTGGTAGGGATGAAAATTATCCGAAACTGGACCATCCAAAGCGCCATATGGGATAAGATAGTCTATGGGCTGTCGCCCCAAGGCTTTGCCCAGCTTTGTGACTTCTCTTACGGAAACAGTGGATGATGAGGACGATGTTGAAGGCCTTCCGAGGAGAGTGCCCTCTTGTGTGGGTGCCAGGCTTCTTGACGGTTGCAGTGGAGGAAGCGAAGGGGCGTATTTCGGTGCTGATGAGCGAACAGACTGAACAACCGTTGACCGTCTTGTCAGCGGAGGGGAGGGCGGGAGCGAAAACGCCGGGATGGGGTTAGCGTTAGCGCTTGCCGGGCGCGTTATGCCTTCTTTGTTCATCGCCCGAGATAGAGTAGATGGCACCGGCGTTTCAGAAGCTTGGTACCGCGGGATGGGAACCGGGGTAGGTTTGTGTTTAGGACTTGGGCCCTCACGCTTCTGTTGTTGTGGGAGTTTGAAAGGCATGCCTCCTTGCTCCGAATGCACTGGAGTGATGTCAATTCTGGGAAGTAAAGGAGGAGGTGGAGGTGACCTCCTTGGGGCTGGTGGGCTTTGGTCAGCCGCAGATAGAGAAACACCCTCGTGCCCAAAGTCTTCTTCTTCTTCTTCAATACCAGCACTTGAAAGTGTCGTCGGGGTAGCGTTTGTCGCCGGGGGCGTTGGTGGAATGTCAACCCTCTGGGAGGCCAATACGGGTGAGCGAAAGCCTACTGGTTCGACAGATCGAGGGCGGATGTGGGGATTATAAGAGGATCGAAGCTTTGGGCGGGTTGGTAAATCTGGCGGGTTGGAGCTGCTAGATGAGAAGTGTTGATGGGAGACGGCGGGCTCAGCGGTGGGGGGAGATATTGGGGAAGAAAGAGGGGAGAGGGGAGATGAAGTGGGAAGGAAGTTTTGCAGCATTTTTTGTAAAAATCTAGTTCAGCCCTTGTAAAGATGGATGCAGGTTGGGTATCGGATTGCGGAGGAAGTCTATGGTGACCCTCCGGCGCGGGAATGGAGGAATGGCCAATGCGTTGAGGAATGGCCAATGTGAAGGGAGATAGTTGTGGTGGTGGTGGTGGGTGAGGGAATGCGGCTTGCTACAATTACTGCAGGAGTTGGAGAGCAAGATAAAAAAAGGCGGACAGTTTAATTTGACGCGGTAGGAATGTTTTCTCTGGCGGGATTGTGATAGGAGGATTAGTCGGTCGCGAGTGAGAGGGGAACAAGTATTCGGGCCTGATTGTAATGGAGGGTAAAGTGGTGTATGGAGGGTGGATATGAGAGGAGAAGATAGTGGGGAGGGAGTATAGAGTAAAGAAGAGAGGACAAGGGAATCATAGACGCAGGAGAAAGAGCAGGAGCAGGAGGAGGAAGAGTAAGAGGATGAGGAGAAAGCCAACGTACCTCGTTCACTGAAAATGTGACGACGCAAAAGTTGCAGCGAATCACTGTTGCCACTCCGAATTTTTCGTTGTTGTTTTTTTTTTTTTTTCTTTTTTTTTTTCTTTTTCTTTTTCCCTTTTTTCCCTTTTTCCCTTTTCTTCCTTTTTTTTCTCTCTTTCTCTTTCTCTTCTCTCGCTTTCAAGGTCGCCTAAATTTCGGGGAAAGCAAGTCCAGGTTCGGTGGTGTGACTAAAAGTGAGCAGAGGGTAGAGCAGGTAAAGCCAGAAAGAGACTACGGCACTCATACAGTACTATAAGAGTGAAAACGAATGGATATTCAGGAGAGCAGAAGAGGAGATATTATAAAAAGGGAGAAAGGTGAGAAAAAGCGGGCTGCGTATGATATGATACTGCACAGCCAGCGATGAGGATAAGGCTCGAGCAGTGGCTGAAGCAGCTTATGCTCAGAGCCTGACAGCCAGGAACGGAAGGCGATTGTCTGGATCTTCCGCAATGCTCACAGCACGCACAGTTCTCTCCTCTCGCTCAGCGTCAAGATGATTCATTCACTCATTCATTCACTCATTCATTCACTCATTACTCGGCCACACTTTAGGGTGCGGCCAACAGGAAGAAGGTCGTCTAGACTTCCGTATTCGGGAAGGTGAGAGAGAGTGTGTGTGTACAGTATGTGTGTCACACTGTCACAAGATTGTTGAATCCGTGGCAGTGGCGATCACTTGTCCTTCTCCCTTTCTGTTCGCAAAAGTTCCCTCTTTCCTTCCTTCCTTCTTCAAAGGCACTGGAAGTTCCTTGACCCTCCCTACCACTTTCCCCGGCACGTATCATACACTCTACGGTAGCATGGCATGCATGGCATGAATACGGTGGATCACGGAACAGCAAAACAATTGTACGAGTAGCAAAGGAGGGGAAGCTAGATCTAAGTTCAGTCCGAAATTTGTATGGTTCTCTCTCTTCAAATTGAAACCGTGTGTGCCTAGGACTATCTAGTACTCGAGTACGGTACCGCATCAAGAACTGCCCCAAAATTCTTTTCACTCCTCCATGTCCCGGTAGAACACTGCGAAAGGTCCCAAGGATGGATGAGAGGTCTCCCTTGCCTGCCTCTCTATCCACTCGTACAGCACTCACTCTCCCTGCGATCCTGCGCACCACACGTTACTTGTAGCAACCCCCCATAAAAATGCTGATATCACACTGGTGATATTATGATACTGTACTTTTCTTATGCTCATTTAGAAGCCCCTGTGTCCACACAATCTTGTCCCCCTCTTCTCGTTCCCCCCTTGCTTGCTTGCTCGAGTGATCGTTCGGGAGCCTCATCTGTGTCATCACCATCATCGCCCATCAGTCTCTGCCCTAACATATCACTCATCATATCGTAAAACAAACGAAATTCCTTCATCTATAATCCATACAAACGACTCGGTTGAAACGATTCGATTGACGAGTTTCTATCCCACCACTATCTGGATCCGCGTGCCCTACCATCCATCCTCTTCATCTCCCTCCTCCACCTCCCAACAATCAACTGGATACCGTGGGCGGGAACGCTAAAGAGGTATCTACCCCCACTTCACCCTGCTGTGATATTTCCTCTGCCCTCCCCCCAAAATAAAACAAAAAACTAATATCGCGTACACATGCAACTTCACCACGATCGAGATACCTATCATGCACCGCATTGATTATATTACTCTGCTCTTGTAGGCCACGGTTACAACACAGTACACTACGAGTACAGTATCATACTCGTGCTGTACGAGTACAATCTTTATTCACCCAACGACCCGGGCCAATCGCTTCTTTCCGAGACCTGCTCCACCGACATCATTGCCCGCCTTATTGTAAACTGAAAAAGAAACGGGTAAATCGCGCGTGGGTGGTGGTGCATAGCGGGGTGCGTTCGGTCTGGAATGGAATTCAATTGTCATTTCCTTCGTCGTGCCACCCTCGCGCTGTGCTGTAAAGGGCCTTTTCTTCCCCTCTGAGAGCCCCTCACCACTCACAGAGGGCACATATTGGGTTTTGCTTTTTTTTTCGCATAGATCATTGCTGATTGTAACGGGTTTTAGCATGCCTTAGCGGTCTAATCCGCTTCTATTGCGGCGCTCCGTTTGTTTTTAACTTTGGGCCAGAATTGATCACCGCATCCTCTCCTCCTTCCTGCCTCCTCCGCTTCTTGCTATTGCTTCTTCTGAC
>QFET01009637.1:0-10514 GCA_003316355.1 Tuber calosporum | reverse complement strand
ACGAGAAGGCAATTGAGCCGATCGTGAACACAAGTCATCCTGAAAGCCCTCTGCAGAGCTGGATATCACGGCATGAGCGGATTGGGTCGACAACCAAGTTGGCCCCTTGGTGTTCTAAGAAACTATTGGCAGATTCCAAACTGGACGGTCATAGTTTATACAGCAGAACGAAGGTAAACATCTCTCACCGAGTGGGCCCACCCACCATCAGAGAAAGGAGAGCTCTGATCACACCATTAGCTGTGCGGGGAAGAGATTTTTCAGGATAAAAGGAGGTTCAGTCTAGAATTCGAAGTAAGGAATTAGTTAGAAGATACATGGTTATAGGTAGATTTGAGGTAGTCCGCGAATACTCAGACGCGGGATATAAATATCGAAGTGCCTCCCGAGCTTTACACCTCATCAAGCAACGGAGAAGAGATCTTATCAATATCATACCTTTTTACTCCAATCTTTACCTACGAGCCTTCCTAGACAATATCCGTTTACGAAAAAAGATTTAAGCCTAGTTCGATTCGTTTGCCCTTAGAATCAACTACCCTTAACAGTCAGGCTTGGTGCTCTTCCCGCTGGATTGCTGTTGCTGGAGGAGTTCTTTGGTAATGCTCAATTCTGCCTCTATCTCTTGATGTAGGGAAACAAGCTCGGTAAAATACTTTCTGATCTCCACTATTGGTTCTATTTCTGGTACCTCACATACCAACTTTACCAATTGGTTTAGCTTTGTATATCAGTCACTCTTAGCAGCAAGTGGGTGAAGACCTGGTCGCCAGATTGGAAGGGATAGTGGGGATGAGGCATTTGATTAAAGAGTGCGATGACTGAGAATTCGATGTCAGTTGAATGGTATTAGACCAGTCGCACACCATACTAACAGAATGTTCTTCTTGGCAAAGGTCTTGAGTCTTGCTCTATAGAGCATGGGATAGAAGTGACCCTTCTGTAGCTTTGAATATAGTCCATGGGCTCGCATCTTTGCTTCAACCTCTTATTTGTAGTATGTATTGAGATGAGAAAACAAACCAACATCAAGTGGCTGAAGCACATGGGTCGAGTGTGGAGGTAGGCAGAGAAGGTGAATATTGTACTCAATAGCAAATTCAATAAACTGAAAGTTCTCACATGGGAATTGTGGCCATCAAGGATGAGGATTCAGTGCTGTTTGATGCCTTTTGTAGGTTGGGTTTTTGGCTCAAATATTTGTACCAACCACTCATAGGTGATCTGGTAATTGGGGTATCCAGTAGGCAAATGAGCAAATAAGGCTTCCTGCTTCTCCTTAAAGTCAATATTGTTATGATGACCCATAACATGTATCCTTGCAGGATAGATAATAAGAGTAGAAAAAACTATTCCAGATCCTGAAACAGCTTCAATATCAGTGACCCAACTGCCATCACCATCCTGAATAACCTTTGGATCCCTCCTTGATGTTCTGCCAATTACCTGTCCACTACCAGAGAGCCCAAGGGCAAATCCCTTCTCATCCATATTCCAAATATTCTCATCCTGAACATGAAACTTGCAGCGAGTATTGTAAAACCTATTGAGGTGGGATTCAAAGGATGAAAGGTCTATAGCAAGTGCCCTTTGCTTGTCTAGTACCTTCTCCACCTTGGATTAAATTTCTGGATGCTGAATTAAAAACCGTTGTATCCAGTTCTCTTCTACCTTCTCTGCTTTTCCTTGAACTTTCACAATGGCATAGACCATTTGATAAACATGAGAGCGACGTGAAGGCAACCCATAATCATCCCACTTTTCAACACACTGGACCAAGGACTTCTCCTAGTCATTGCTGAGTAGTTGCTGATCGGGATGGCATTAAATTGCTGGCTGCGTGCGTATATGATACATGTTGTTTAAAGTTGTGTTGGAAATCCCAAACTGTTGACTTGCTTTGTGAATTGATTGACCTGGAGTAGTTTGGAGAGCTTCACAAGCCTTTGCCCTCCTGTCCTCTTGATTGGGTTTCATTTTAGGCATTCTTTGGTAAAATTGGAGGTTTTTTCACAAAGTTGTAACTAAAAGCGGCAAGGAGATTGCTTGGGAAAAATATTTGTCAAAAGTAGTGATATTGAATTCAGTAGCTCACTTTATATATCTTAGATTTTCAGGCAACAACTTGTGAAACCATTGAGAATACTCTACCCATTGTATATATGTGAGCAACAATGGGATTAAGGTACCTCATGGGCCATTGTGATTGAACATAGTCATATTTGTAAAAATTGACAATTACTTCAATAACAATGACAAAAGAGTATATAATTTTAAAATTATTTCATATAATGAATGCTTATCTCACAGACACATTCTATTGATGTCTTACATATGAAAGAGTTGGGCATTGTGGTTTTATTCACTTTTTGATACACAATATATAATAGAGCCTGATGACCCATAACTAGGTGTTGACCCATAACACCCCCGATTACGTTATCAGATGTAAAAGTATTATACTGACTGACCTTGTTTTAGAGGGCGATTGAGACAGTAGGATTGATTCCCAATACCGGTAGATATGGTGTAATGTATCCAATATCGGGAGAGAAAAACCAACATAATGCTTAGCCCAATTGTGGTAGGGTGGTGATTGGATTTATTTGTCAGGTGGAAGGTGTGGTTGCACTGATCTAACTAAGGAAACACTGCAGGGTCTTTTATGATCTACTGAGCAATGAACAAACAACCCTCAATACTAGTCCCATCGCAACAGGCTTTATCGAGGTGCACAGGTCCGCCTTGACACCTAAGTCCACTCCCAGGTGGCCACTCGCGTGCTTGAGTCCAAATGGCCATAGTTCCTGTCTCGAGGGGAAAGCCTTGTCGGGACAACAACCTACTCACTAAATATATACAAGCAGGAATCGCAGGTTTCAAGTGGATGTTAAGTGGGAATACTTGAGGTGGCAGCTAGGGGAGCGGGAGCAGTCCGCAAGAGATATTATCATGGAAGATGAACGGGGTTGCACATGGTTGAACGGGCAGGAGATAAAGAAGGTCTTGGTTTCATCTAACAGGAAGGTGATTGTACTGGCTACTAGATCGGTTTCCCAGTCACTGAAGGGGTTCTCCAGCCGCTGGTTGTGACATTTTTTTCCATATATTATCACTCTAGGGCTAGGATATATTACTTGTTCTCTTGGGGGTTAGTATCCCTATTTCTGTAGGTTTCTGGGAGAGCTCTGCTCATTGTATGATATGATAGAATGTCTCACCGCCATTCTCCTTGATTATATCTTGGATAATACAGTATTAACCAATATGTTGCATTGGTTTATGCCGCGTCCAGGGAAAATTAATAAGCCATCACGAATTGTGCCTCACAACACTCAACTCAACCCCCTTGGCAATATTTCATGTTGCTGTAAACTCTGTGTAATTACTGATATCTGCCATTCATTCATCTATTTCAGAACGCAGCTACGCCAACCCCTATACCATCCATCTATCCATATGGTACTAGTACCAGAGCAACTTGACAGAACCTTCACCATTGATAGGCTGTATATACACCCGAAACTAAAATGTTAGACCGGCTTGGGCTTTCAGCCTCTACGACAGCTTTCGAATCGCTCCTACTATACCTCTACCAGTGCCCACAAACCTCTTCTAACTCCTATATCCACCCCAATTGTGCTCCAGACGCATAAAACAAGCACATCATCCGCCTACCCACCACTCAACCCTGCTCACTTATTATGAATTAAAACTTTAATGGCACCACCACTCTCGTGTGAGCCGCCCTGGGGATCCGTAAACAGGTCGTGAAATACAAAGTCATTTGATAAACTCAGTGCGAAATAAAGCACTTGGCGAAGAATACAAGACCGGGCTACCCAAAGCGGTTACAAACCTTTCCGACAAGGTTGACGTACTCCTTCTACCACCCAGATCAACAGCGTTACCTGACAATCGATGCATCACTGACCCGTGAATCGGCCATGGGACTAGGGGCGTTTCTTTAGTAGAACACCTGCCGCACCTTGAACCATTCCTATATTCTGGGTGAAGCTCTATTGCAACAAGTTCCTCTTTGCCATATGTGATATGTGGGCATGCACAGCTGTTCGGGTGAATTAACCAGGGTATAGGGATTTCACCAGCAGTATAGAAAGGTTGTGGGTTGGTGCGAAATGAGCTTATATCAAAGGACCTCTTCGCATGGGAGAGGTTCAGAATTCAGACTCTTGAAGAGTTGGAGTCACAACAGACAAGTCAATTGAAAATAATTAGAGCAAGACAACAAAAAAAGAAACCAACAGCACAGATCCCCGAGGGGCCCTTGGCCCATTCTGCCAACTCATTCCACCCACCCATTCCACCAATTCATTTTGCCCGCCTATTGCACCTACCCATTCTGCTAACGTATTTCCCCTACCCGCCAAATCAACTACCTGAAACGAACTATAAAACCAAATAGGGGAGCGAAACCGAGCACACAAAGAAGGAAACAGTAGAATGAAAAAGGTGGAGGAGGCCACTTGTAAAGAGAGAGGAATAAAACCAGAAGTAGGGGGGAAAGAAAGGTGAGGAGAAAGGAGAGAGATTAACAAAGGGGGGATTAGGCGGAGAGGAGTAATGTCTATTTCCAAATTCCAATAGGAGCCAAACGCTGCCACTTTCTTTGTGCAAAGGTTCCTTCCCCGTCTAACCCAACAGTCGATCGGAGGAGCTTAATAGCGCGATCGGTAGCACGGAGATCTGCGGTAAGTGGAATCGAACTTTGCATAACTTGCTGTAAGTCTTCCAAAGCAAAGATGATCTCATCGGCTGAATCGTGTCCCTCGGGGACCTGGTTTCCTAACAGATCTTGGATGGATATCCTGAATTCCTTTGCTACAGAACTTTGCTCAGGCACTCTTGGTAGCAAAGTTGTGGAAAAGCGCTTGATAATATCTATACCACCTTCGCCTGCCTCATAAATGTGGAGGGTGGCATGGATTTCTCCGACTAAAGGGCATTCCAGCTTGCCTTGTTCATTTAGGTCAAATAACCGTTGAGCTAAATTATTAAGATCAGTTTGATCGTCGATACCATCCAGGAGCCCTTGCTCATAGTCGGTGCTGTCCTCGGTTGTAGTTGTCGGGTCACCAGTATTGGCAGAATACACCGAGGTTCCTCCCATTCTAGGATTTTTTTCGGTAAAGGAAATCACAATGACTATGCGCGTCTCTCCGTTTGTATGAAGCAGCCATAAACGAGCGTCCTGCATCAAATCCTCAAGTGACTCCGCCCATCCCGCCTCGCATACCACTGTTGGGAACCGTCCCCCAGGTAGTCGAATATACGCATCAGGAAGTTTTCGAGAGGTGCCAAACCCATCCCCGGTAAACCCAGAAAATGCTAGCAACAGTTAGTGGAATTCAATTAATAGAGAGATGTATGATACTCCGTACTTGTCCCTGACCCAATAATAGCCATAGCCCTTGCCTTTGATTTACCAAATTTTTCAATGAGGGATGCCCGAACCTCATCAATAAAATAAACCTGCAGAGAATCGTGTATCGGAAGCGCCATGCATTTAATGTGAAGGCTTTGGGTAAGAGTATTATACTCGTATGGTAGGTCGCTGCTCTCACTGAGTCCTGGGTATCGGCTCATCCAGTTGGCCAAAACCTGGCTAGAAACCTGTCCCATTCGTATTGATCCCTCATTTTCAGTTCGTAGCTGCCATATCTCCTTCGGTCGAAGACTCTCCATCCATGAGGGTAATTCCATGACTTCAGCTACCTTAGTTTCGTGGAGGAGGGGCCGTTGAGTGGTGTTCCTGTCCATCGGGAATTTAGTGTTTAGGACAGAGCTTTCTTTTATTGAATGAATATCGCATTGATTTTGGGCGGAGAGACGGGGTGGGGTTTGGGGTCTAGGTCTTTTTCTAGACGATCTGCTGGCAGGTATGTGAGAGCTGTCATGATGTCCTTGATTGGGTATGGCATTTTGGTCGAGCACAGAACTGCTAGTCTTAACCCAAACTGGAACTGCTCTCCTCTCCCTGCGACTAGAATAGTCACTCCCACACCACACACTCATGGTGTAAATTATACAGTTTGGTGTATAAAACTGACACCAACGGTATTATGAAATTTAAAAAATGAAAAAGAAATAGACTCAGGATTGAATAGCAAGTTTATGAAAGGGAAACAGGAGGGTGAGGGAGGAGAAAGAAGTGAGGGTCGAGGGAGGAGAAATGAGCGGAGGGGGAGGAAGAAAGCGTAAAGTAGAAGAATATCACTTGGTATCCCTGCACACGAATCCTACCTCCCCTTATAGCGTCATCCCCATTGCCCAAACCCTACGCAAATGGGAAATGCACATTTATTATTACAAAATTTCTACTGTTCTCACAAGCTGAGCTGCCATGGTGATTATTTTATTATAATCCCAGTTATGCCAGAGACCACCTAATGGCCTCACCGTCAGTCAAGTGCCGGACGTTGGAAACCTACCTTCTTTTCACTTTTGGCAGATTAAAACTGGGTTATTTTGCAATAAAAGGGATATTCTTTGGCATTGCTTGTCATACCTGGGCATGCCAAGTTGTAGTATGAGTACTCTAAACTCTCAATAAATCCAGCATCTAGGATCTCAAAATCCCGAAATTTTGCAAGAGAGTACAAGCACTAGGTACAATCAAAATGAAAATAAAAGTAGAATCAAAAATACTAAAAATAAAGAAAGTTACAAATGTTCTCACAGAGAGTAGATCAGTGAACCCAAGCGTCCAGGCCGTTCGTCTTTGAGTACGGACGGGACGGACTGCAGTGCATGGGAGGATGCGGGACGGACGGCACCTTGGCGTCCGTCTGGAACTCTGCCCGGGACGGACTGGCGGGCCCTGGGGGATTCTCAAGGGGTGGGATGTGCCGGGTTTCTACAGGTAACGGCAGGTGACGGTCGGGTTCTGTACAGCCTCCCTTTGAAAAAATCGGGAATTCTGAAAATAGATCGGCCGTGCACTGTCTGTGCGAAGTCTGTGCGAGATGAGCAGTTTGATTGGCTGTTCAAACATTGGAAGGACTTAAATAGGGAGATATCCAGCATCTCAAGCTGAATACCACTACTGAAATGGGTGATCTCAGCAATAAACAACGATGCACCATACAGGGCTTGAGGTATTCTGCCAAATGGACACTACAACAAACAGTAGGAAACCAGAAAGTCATAATTGGGACTATGAGTCGAGTATGCACCGCCTACCACACTGCAAAAAAAGTATTGTGTTGGCCAGAAGGTAAAAATTAATACCCTCCAATCATAACAGTTGGTACCATTAGCTACTGAGGATGCCGAAAACAGCTGAATTCCCATAGTCAATATCGCCAATGTGTTATGCATTCAGGCAGGGGAATTACCACTATAGAATGCCTTGGCAATGGAAGGTTATTATCCACAATCAGCAAGCAAAAAGCTATTTTTGGATAAAACCAAAGATGTTAAATGAATTTTCTTTGCTTTGAACTATTCTGCTAGGGGGATACGGGAGTGGAGATATCTTATATGGTCAGATGACTGTTATGTCTGGCTTGGAGCACTGGAAGACAAGGTGTATGTGATTTTAGCAGTTAATGAGCAGTAGCATCAGGACTCTTTAGTACCTAAATTTAAGAGGGAGGATTCGATTATTTTGTTGTGTAACATCTTAGTGCAGGAAGGAAAAAGTGTTCTAGTTATATGAGAACGTAGTGATTTGGGTACCTTTCTAGATCAAACTTAAGTACGGTGGATCATATTCTGGGTCACACAAATTGGGCATTTTGATATCATGGAAGCTCCCGTATATGTTTCTTCCTTTAGCTCATAAAGGATAAGGCTTCATCTCATCTGGCTCAGCTTATTCAATCCTAACCCCCCCGTACTACAAAATCCCTTCCTTCAAATAGCTACTATCGTCTCTCAATCTTAATCCTATTGAAAATATCTGGAACGTTATTAAAACCTATGTCAACCATAGGTAACCAAGACCCAAAGGCCACACACAAGTTAAGGAAGCCTTAATCAATGAGTGGAGTAGAATTACTGTGGAGGAAATTGTAAAAGTAGTTGAGAGTATCTCAAACCGGATACAAGCTGTAATTAGTGTCAATGGTGGTCATACATGGTGGTGACAACTCATTATTGTCAGTGCAGATGCAGGCAATTGCTATAAATATTAGAGTGTAATTACAGATTATGATACGTCTCACCCATTGAGACAATATCCAGCATATTACCAGTATAGGCCTTCCTTTAGGTCGTGCTAGAGGTTCATGACACTCCACAAGTTCACAGCAACTAGACTCCATCATGAGGGCCAGGAAGAGCTATCTCAAAGGCCTGAGAGGATGGAGGAATGCAGATTGAGATCCCACCTGCCCTAGGTGTAGAGCGGAGGAAGAAACCTTCGAATATGTGGTGCTGGCCTTGTGCCTGAACTTGGCTCCAGCCAGGGAAGGCTATCAAGCCAACTGCTTTGATATTGGGGCTCATTCTGAGGTTTGGAAGAGCGGAAAGAAAGGTTGGAGACTTATGAAGGATTTGATTTCATTTGTTTCTATTAATCAGGTGAATTTCCGCTGGGTGGTGGTTGAACCACCCTTTACTGGGAGGGATCAGGTTAGGTCATGACGATTATTTGTGCATGAGGATTTATTGAAGTTTTCTTCAGTGGGAACAAGATTAACATTGATTAACTTCCTTTGGGACTTATTAGTTTTGGTTTGATTTTTATTTCCTTTGTTTGTGTTTTGATTTGGGATTTTATGTGTCATGGAATCCTTGCCGCCTACACCGGTTGTACCCTAGGAGATGAGATTATCTTGTACCTAAAATCATACAACAGATTTAACAAACAAATAAAATATATCTCACCCATTCCGTTCCCCTCTCTGACCCCGCTTGTTTTATGATTATTTCTAAAAGAGGCTATATACCACTAAAACCCATTAAATCTAATATCGGACAATATGGCCTTTGGAAGATAAATTAGACTAGTGAAATTTATACCCAAGATCGAGTGACTACCCATGACCCTCAAATTGAAAATAGTGTACAGACTGTATCAAACCAAAACTGAACTCGTACTCTAGAACCACTTTAGATATGAAAGATCCTCTGATGTAATTTTGATGACTAACAAAATATAACCTCAGTTTGACTTTGAGATATGAGGGAAATATGTAAAATCCGTATGAATCATCAAGCGAAAGTAATTGAAAATAAAATAAAGTACAAAACAAAGGGGGAAAAAGGATTAGATAACAGTAATATAAAGGGCAAGAGGGAGAATGTGAAAAAAAACTATATCAATCCACATGTCATAATGCCACTAGTATAAATTCAAAAAACCAACAGGCTCCAAAAACTAAAAATAATAAAGAGTGCAAGTTGAACTTACGACTAATTCGATACCAAGAGAGAACATATAGTTAAAGTCTGAAAACTGTGTATACTAATATTCCTTAATCACAACGAAATACCTCTGCTATCATACTGTAGATTGCAAAGACCAATACAACAAGAAGCCTCCGAAGTATATCAAATTCCTCTAAGATGAAGATCCAACTCAGTTAAGGAAAAGAATGTGATAGAGGGCAAAGGAAAAAACTCATCTGTGAAAAAAAAAAAAAATGAAAAAAGAAAAAAAGAAGAGTAAGCAGAATGTAGTCAGTAGGTACTATAGCTGGAGGTAGAAATATGTTTTTATAGGGAATTTGAGGACAAAAGGAGAGCAGTGAGGATAGTAAAGAACGAATGGTTTTAAGTATATTCAAAGTTCCTTTTTCAGGGCATCTATCGGAATGGGAATTCAGAATTATTTTCCTATAGCAATTGTTTCTTCCAGGTATTTCTAGGATAGTATGTGGTTAGTTTATGAAGTATAACAAAAATAGTACATAGGTTAGCAAAGGATTACCGAATCCATATAGTTAATTGGCTTCTGGTTATTCTTTGTAACCTACAACCTAGGGCAAGATGCTTTTGGGAGATCTCTTATAAATATCCAGTTGGTCAATATGAGCTATCTAATATCTGTAGCATTGATGAGAACCCTTTTCCATTTGAGTTTTTTGATAGCAAGACTTACAATCTTGCTGGTCAGAAGACGATCTAGGCAAGAGAGTCTAAATCTGGTTGCGGGAATAGGTAAGATTGTTTAGTACTCTGTACTAGCAGCCCTCTTGCCCCTATGGGTCTTATTCTTAGTTTGTATAAGGGGAATAATTGTAAATAATAAAGAGGATAAATATAAAGAATTGAAATAAATGATAAATATACAAGATTAAAATATATGTGGGAAACTATAAATGTACATTAACAGCAAGCTGTACTGGATCCAGTTCCATGGTTCAGTAGGTGTCATATGTGCAAGATACAACTCTGAATCAGGCTTGAAGTCCTAATGGCTAGTATCCCATCATCAGCTACTTTAAAGAAGCACTTCAGGGTATACAATGTTTTCTGTCACAGTTGGAGTGTCACTTGATGGCAATAGAGTTAGTCCATCTAATGAAGTCACCCGAGAAAGTGCA